>APFE031094267.1:0-10950 GCA_000404065.3 Pinus taeda | reverse complement strand
CAGATGTCCAGTGGTGAAGTTGTGGACCCTGCTTGAAATTTGCTTTAACTACCATTTGATTATTATGCAGGGTTCTGGGTGCATAATTGATGTCTGGTTACTGATATTGAGTTCTGATAACAACATGATTATGGTTGAATGGATCAAGCTCTTAATGACTTATCTTTATGTGATCTGATGTACTAGATCTAGTTGATATCTCACATATTATCTTGGTGTTTGGGTGATTCAAAAGATTGATTGATTATGTGCTTCAATGAGGTTAATGGTTCCAGTATGAAAATTGGATGAAACGTGGCCTTTCAAATTATGTGTTGTGCTTCAGGTGTATCCAGTATGAAAATTAATGAAACGTGGTACCCAAAGGAAAGAAGATTGTAGGCCGGCACCTACATACTAGTATCTTAGCTAGTACAAGAGCTAAGGGGGTGGTAGCTCCCTTCCAATAGCAATTGGAGCATTATAGCAGGTAGCAGCCTGCGTACTAGTAAATGGATTGGCTAATACAAGAACTATGGGGGTTGTAGCTCTCTACAGGTAGAAGCCTACGTACTGGTATAAGACTGCACCAGTACAAAAATATTGTAAAAGGATTTTCTTATTAAGAAGAAGATTGAGATGACTTGCAGCAGGTGGTTTTCACCCACATTTGGTTTCCACCTTATATCATGGTGTTCATGTGTGTGATTTATGTGTGATGATCTATTCTATTTTACTACACCTGTTTACTGTCAATATGATTGATAATGTTCTAATGCACTCATCTAACTAAATCATAAGAAGTTGTGGAAGTAGCATATATGAATCTGAATATGGAAATGAAAAAGTTTTATTGATGTGATAATACTGATTCACCCCCCCTCAGTATTATTGTACTCCAAAGAAACATTTGGAGCTTTTTGCATATAATTGTTTCTCCTCCAATAGTTTGAGCACCATGTCAACATGTTGAACATGATTTAAAGTTTTCTAGAGCTGCCTGAACATTGAATCAAGGTGTTTGTCACATATTCTACCATGGTAAACTGATTTTTGAAGTTGTTGGGTTAAATTGTTGATCACATAAAAATGAAGCACTATGCATGAAATCGGATGGTCACCTGGAAGACGTCAGTTCCACGGATGTGTTGCAGTCAACAAGATCTAGAAGCAGGAAAATATTTAATCTTTTACATAAAATGAACATGCAGACTGAACTTGTCTTTACAAGTGACCAGGACATAGATATAGATATGTCACTATGTTTGTGCTACAAGAGTTTGGCATGATTTGGATGATTGATATAGATGAACAATATTCATTGTTGTGTTATGATACTTGAAAATAACTTGGAATTTTGAATTGGTGATTAAGATATGTTTTGATTGTAAATCTCTCTAGAGATCATTCTAGATGTAGGAATACCCAATCACCTACATCAAAACTTCTTTCACTACGATGTTGATATGCCTTTTGTTTCGTTCTATTCTGCGCCAAAGTGAGGTTATCCTTTAAGAGTTAGAGAACTTGTTGTTGATTCTCTATGTTATCTTCCACTTCTTGAACCTTGGAATATTATCTTAAATATGATGTGATGGATGGTGGATGGGAACCACAAAGTGCCATAAATGGGGTCAATTTTTGCTACAACATGGAAGGAAGTGTTATACCACTATTGGAATTCCTCAATATGCTCCATCATTGGACCCTTTTGTTTGAGATTTATAAATTGGCTAAAGAAGGTGTTGCTCTTTGTATCCTTATAATTTTATATCATTTCATCCATAAATATTGACCAAGAGAAAAATTTTCACGGGAGCATAGCCATCAATACCATACAAATTCATTGGGTTCCAAATATAAAGTTGCAATGCGTACCTTTTGTGTGTTTTGCACATTATGGAGATCGAAATATTGATCCATCTGTAGTATCCATGTTACGGGATCCCTGCCATCAAAATTCCTCATATCGATATTTGGAACGTGGTGGGTCTTTATTCCAACGCTAGAGTCTATGAAATCATGATTAACATTTCTTTTGTTCTCATCATGAGTTTTCTCTACTACCTTTTCACCATTAGGAAGCCTTTCTTGTAGAAACTTTGTCAAACCTTCCTTCAAACCTTCAATTTCTTTCTTCAAATATTCAATGTTTTGATTCTTTGAATCATGATTAACTTTTATTTTTTTCTCATTCTTTGTTTTCTCTACTACCTTTTCGCCATTAGGAAGCCTTTCTTGTAGCAACTTTGTCAAACTTTCCTTTCAACCTTCCATGTCCTTCCAATCTTCAATGTTGTCTTTCATATCATCCATCTTAGCTTCCACGCCTTTCTTTAAACCATCCATATTATATTCCATGACTTTCTTTAAATCATCCATCTTATCTTTCATGCCTTTCTTTAAAACATCCATCTTAGCTTCTATTACTTTTTGTGAGAGTGAAATTTGTTGCCTTGGTATAGTAATTTTGATATATCATGTTGCATTTCTTCCTCTTCTTCATGCGTCATGTTAGATATTTTAGCTTTATTAATAGGTGTTTCCATTTTCTTTATTTGGGAAATCAATTAATGATAATTATGCTTCACTATGCAGTTTGAATTCCTTCAAACTAAGTTTTCAAACTTATGCAAAATTAAAAAAAAACCACAGACCCTTTTTCACTTTGTAGGAGCTAGATATGGAATCTGATGTATCTCTGAAATTACAGATCTTTAAGGTCTAAAATTGCAAAATATGGTAGCCCTCTGAGTCTTCTTTCTAACACCACCAATATCATCGCAATTGGATTCTCTAAGAAAGCATTATTACCAATCTCCCAATATGTCCTAATTATACACTATTTCCATAGAGTGAAGTTGTACGAAATACAACGTGTCACTATTTCAACCTCCGGGCTGGAAAATGATGTACATAAAACTATAGCGTCTCCTCTTTCTATGACTTCTTATGAAATTTCAATCTAATACTCATAGAGAACATTATGACAATTTTCCCAAGATCACCTATTTGGGATGTAATTTGGGAGCCTGCAAAAACCCTAACTTCATTGGAACATATATTTGAAACTACAAAGAGACAATATGTGAAATTCATATCTGAGTATCATCGATATGGTGGCTCAAATGGGTTTTCTTTTAGCTTCTGAAACATTTTAGAAAAATAGTTATAACGAAAATTCTACGATGACCTGTTTTGGAGTAGCAAAACCCTAGAATCCAAAGCTCGGATACCAAATGTTATGAAACAAGATCACAAAAAGTTAGAAAAGATAGATCAACAACTTCAAAATCAGCCTCTTTGAGGGGGGAACCTACTTTACATTACACAAATGAACAATTTTTGGAAGATACAAATGAAAAAAAATCTTTTCTATATATAGGAGTCTAAGGTGTCACAATATAATCAAAGTCAACATAACAATAATAATATAAGGGCACAACAATAACAATAGTGGGCTTCTGAATGACGGAAACAAGCAAGGGATCTGCAATGTGGAACTCAGCCATCAAGCACAGAGATCTAATTCAAAACAACAGTTTTTGGGAGGTGAAGGAAGGCAGCACGGCAAGATTCTGGACGGACTCATGGCAACAACTCCCAAGCATAAAAAACCTCATCCAAGGAATACCGGATCAAGAAATAAATCAATTGGATAAGGTTAGTAAATTCTGGAGACTCAGCAATGATTCAGATCACAGAGAATGGAAAGAAATATGCCACATATTACCAGACAGCCCGGAGGAAATTCAGATCTCTCTCTCCGAAGAACTGAAGAAAAGGAAAATTCTCAAAGAAACAGGTAAAGACAAGCTGCGGTGGGGTTACGAAGAGAAGGGCACCTTTACAACTAAGGAGGCCTACAAAATCAGTCTAAAAGACCAACTCATCAAGGACAAATTATGGGAAAAAATCTGGCATCCGCCAATATGGCCGAAAATTTCAACATTCCTCTGGCTCCTAGCGCACAACCGGATCCTCACTTGGGATAATCTCAGAAAAAGAAAATTTGTAAAATGGATGAGGAATCAGCTGCACACCTCATGCTACTCTGTCCTTTTGGAAGGCGACTCTGGGAGAAAGTTACTTTTCGATGTCGAAAAGAAGGGAGAGTATTGGGGGACATAAATAACACGCTCCGCAATTGGCCCCAAAAGCCTTATCAAAGCGAGATTCTCAACATTTTATGGCAAATTGCTCCTGGCATTCTGATGTGGAATATATGGAAAGAGCGGAATAGGCGGATATTTAAGGATCAAGCACAGCAGATGGAGCAAGTATGGAAAATCATCCATAACAATATCCAAGAAACCATGTCTACTAAATGTTGGACCCAAGAGGATTTCCCCTCCCTGCCACAGGAACAGGCAATATGGAATAACTGGCAAATTAAAATTCAAAGTCCTAATTCTTCTCAAGGAAACTTCGCCATTCATCAAGCCTCCCCATCCAATTGGTCTCCTCCACCCTTAAACTCATTTCTGCTCAACTTTGATGGAGCTTCGAAAGGGAATCCGGGGAACACGGGTTATCGAGGCGCAATAAGAAATAGTCAGGGCAACCCTCTCACGATTTTCTATGGCTCAATTGGCTGGAACACTAATAATGCAGCAGAACTAGAAGGACTATGGAGAGGATTTACAATTGCGCAAGCTCAAAGATACACTCCTCTTATAGTGGAAGGGGATTCACAAATTATCATAAATATGGTCTCGAAAATCCAACAGGGCAAGGATCTTCAGAAGGTGAGTAGTAGCTGGAGATTGGCCACTAGGCTCGAGCTACTCCAAAAATGGCTCAGAAGCAATAAAACCATATCCTTCAAACACATCAGGAGAGAAGGGAACAAATTGGCTGATTTCTTAGCCAATCTAGGAGTGGACAGGGGAAAGGAATTCTTCGAAGGATCGTTGCAGGGAACAGCTTCAGAGATAGAAATATCCACATTCCAGGATATCCTAACCAGTGATATGCAGACAAGGGAAGAAGCTCACCCGGATGCGGGTGTTCGAACAGCATTGAATGGGTGTTAAGAGCTAGCCACGCGGAGAGGGCAGCGGGCAGCTAATAAGGTTGGAGGTAACAGGTTATATGTCGTCAACCATGAAAGGCATTCATTGTCATTTAATTCATCATCCGCCCCAAGGCACGAGCTGTGGTGATAATAGGATGGAGCAGTGTGCCGCAGGAACATTCTCCCTCATTCAGAGTTGGTTGCAAGCTGAGAGTGTAAGGTCTGGTTCTAGGAAAAAGGAGGAAGGTGACTATGGTAAGCACAAGCCTTTCTCTGTAGCTTCTCATAAACCTGTGTATGTTTCTGTTGTTTTGAACCCTCCGAATGTAGCAGCTAAAATTGGAAGAGAGATCCGCTCAGGGGAGGAGCGGCTCTATGGAATTAACAAGTACCTGGTTGAGGAGCGGCTCTATGGAATTCTCAATATTGTGGTTGTTTGGGACTCCCTCCAAGTGATAACCAGTCCCCAGATTGCTTCAGAGCCTCCACTGTCCTTTAGCTTTCTCGCAAATGTCAAGAGAATTCACATGGCGCCTCGTTTACGGGCCACTCCTCGGCGTGGGCGTCACCATGGGCAGCGAGGCAGTGTTGGAGGGAGACGCTGTCATAGCCCTCACTGAATTTCACCTCTCGCCTGTGCTTCGCCGCCTTCGAACAGATCCGAAGACTCGGAACAATCCTTCTACAATACAGTCCAATCTGCCAGGTTTCACTATCACCGTCGAACAAACAAACCTTTCATTTCGACTCTGGTAACGGTCATCTTCTCGGAAGAAGATGAAGAAGAGGACAGTATGAAGGATCCCTCAGCGGAACATTCGCCTTCTCATTCGAATAGCTCCTCGCCAAGCAGGTGGATTGAGGACAGCTCCTACGCCCCTTCCTCGCAAAGCAAAATTGAGGAGGGGAGCACTTTCGCTCACACAGAGGAGCAGGCCAAGGTGCGTCAAGAAATTGGTAGCATGCAGGAAAAGAATACTTTGGACCTGGCTCAAGAACAAGAAAAGAATTCTCAGGAGAGGGTAGACACAAGGCAAACCTCTCCCCAGAAACAAAGCATGCACAAAGAGCCAGATATCCCCTTTAACACCCTGCTGTATCCCAAGCTGCCGCCGGGCATGAAGCTGGAAGACATCCCGCCCGGCATGGAGATTACCTGGGAGCCACTGGATGAGGACATCGAGAAAGGATCCGCAAACATCAAGTAGTATGCTCTGTTTCGTATGTTTAGTCTTCCTGTTCTGTTTTGGTTGCTTGTCATCTTGCATGATTTTGCTGTCTCGACTCTACCTGTTCGGTCTTCTTGGCTCGACTTTTGGCGTTTGGAGCACACTCTAGCAAACAGCGGCACGTCTTCAAACTTTCCTATTTCTCTATGCTTATGTTTAGTATCCAGGAAAATCTTCTGACATGTAATGTTTTGCTTATGTTCACTCCACTTGATGCAACAATTTGTATAAGGTTCCTCATCATCAGTGGAACAGTCAATTTTGTAATAATTTTGAAAGAGAGGTGCACAGTCATTAGTGGCACTCTCATTAGTGGAACAGTCAATTTTGTTATATTTTTTAAAGAGAGCTGCACAGTCATCAGCGGCACTCTCAGAGGTTCAAACCTCTTGTACATATTTTTACATATTTTTTAATATAAATTAGCTTAGTCTTTGCCCAGAAAAAAAAAACAATAGTGGGCTTCTATGGGGCACAATAATAAAAATATGGGGATAATAGGGGCACAATAATAACAATAAGGGCTACAATGAAAATAGTAATGGGGGAATCACTACTCTTATAGGGACCTAACACATTATCTATGAATTCCTTCAACCCATTATCTTCCAACAATGCCTCCATCCTTTCCTTCCAATCAATATAATTCGAGCTACCCTCAAGGGAATACTCAAGGCTCAATCCATATAAATCCATCCTACTAGCTCTGAATAATTGATCCTACAAATTCAATCCACCTGCAAAGACAACTTTGAATTGTCTTCTCTACTCTGATTCTGGATCTGATACCATGTAGAAATTTAATGTGTAAATTCAAAACAACTCATGAAATTTACTAGATCACAAGACTTGAAAATACTCTACTCATCTACGAAAGAAAATCATGATCAAGAAAACAAATCATTAACATGTATCAAAATTCAACACACATACACATATATTTATCTAGAGGAAATTAACTGCTCAAAATCCCTTACTACCTGTATTGCATTAATAAAAGAATATAGAATAAATACAATGCTTGCTCAAGCCTGAGCAACCCTTGCACTAGTATAATCTATCTCACTACCTCATAGAATGACTCAAGCCAATGCTTAGCCAATTTATCATCCTACCAAGCTCCTATTTCCTTGCTTTGTTTGATGAGGAATTAACCCCCTATTAATTAGGGAAATTACTCATTGAGAATTGTGCAATTCCTTTAGTCCCTTCTTTGAATGCATGCCCCAATTGCACAACTTGGAAAATTCTACAATTGATAGTATACTGCCCTTGAACTCCAATCTCAACTGGGTAACTCGAATTCTCTTCATGCATGAGTTAATTTAGCTTGATACTGAGAACTTGTTACATTGACAATAACTCAAATTAACTAAAATAGATTGCTACAAATTAGCAATCAATCATGAAAAACTGAACTCAATTTTCTCCAACTTGAATTAACTTAAATTAACCGAGTGAGAAGAGCTATGTCACCCTAGTTAACTACCTCCAAGTATTATGCTAAAATTGAAATTTTAATTTATCCTAATTTAATTAAGGCAAAATTAAATTAGGATTTTCTTGTTGCATTTTTAATAGGAGCATCTCTTGCTTCGGCTGCTAGCTAGTAAAGGCCATGACCCTTAATGGTGTGAGCTATTTTAAACTCCAGAGCATACTCATGTAAGCAGGTCATCCAATTTTACCTCTTCTCACCCAACTCCTATTGTACAAAGAGTGTTCTTACCACTATATGTGGCACACAAATGATCTTATGAGCTTTTGGAAGATAGGCCCTAAAGTATTTAAATGCCTTATATACAACATACACTTGTTTATCAATGGAAGGATAGTTTATTTCTGACCCCTATAAGCCAACACTCATGAAAGAAATCGGTCATTCATTTCCTTCAACATTCTTTTGATTCAATACAACCACAATAGATGAATCTGAAGCGAAGGTATAAAGCAAGAAATATTTGCCATAATCAGGGCTAAATAGTGCAAGTGCATTGGTGATAACTTACTTAATTTGAGCGAAAATATCCTTTTCCTTCTTGTCCCATTTATAATTTGTGTCTTTCTCAATCATCTACTGTAAAGGCGTAACTATCTAAGCACAATCAGAGATGAATTTTCACACGAAATTAATATTTCCTAAGAAAGACTGCATAGCCTTCTTATTCCTGTGAATGAGATATGTGTAATAGCTTTGACCCTCTTGCGATCAACTTTTATTCCACTCTTTCCAATGATGTGCCCTAATAGAATCCCTTCTAAGACACCAAAGAAGCTTTTCTTGGGATTAAGAGAAATCCAATATTTACGACACCGTTCAAATATTTGTTTCAGATGACATACATGATTTCATATTCTCTGGGACAACACAGTGACGTCATCCAAATAAACAAAACAAAATTGACCAATCAGGCCACGAAAATCGATGGCCATCACTCTTTGAAATATAGAACTAACATTGATAAACTAGAATGGCATTATCTTGAAGGCGAATGTTCCCCATCTGGTCCAAAAGATAGTCTTCAAATGATCCAGTTCTGCCGTTAGCACTTGATTGTAACCAGAAAAAACATATAAAAATGAAAAAAATATTAGACCCAGATGCTGTTTGGAGGATTTGTTCCATGGATGACACTAGATAATTGTCTTTATTAGATTCCCGATTGAGATTATGGAAATCTACACATAGCCTTATCTCACCAGTCTTAATTTTTACTGGGACCGAATTCAAAACTGAAGTGGAATGTATGACTTTGAAAATAATCCAAGCATCTTGTAGCTTTCTCAATTCCTTTTGAATGAGGGGCTCTAATGTTGGGTGAAATTTCCTTAATTTCTGCGGGAAAGGTTTTACCCCTTATTTTATGGGAATTCCATGCTAGATAATATGAGTATCATATGTCTTTAAGTCATCATATGTCCATGCAAAAACATCATGGTACTATTTAAATAAGAAGATATTGAATAAGAAGATATATTATTTCCTCTCTTATGGATAACAACATGTACCAAGGCTTAGATACTTTATATCTTGTTCAGTTCAAAGATTTACATTTTCAGATAACGACTTTGAAATATGAGTCTTATTATTGTTTGGTCCTCTAAATCAGTTTTGCAAGTCATATAGTTTTTCTAGGGACACCACAACTTTAGGCATAGTGTTACCTTTCATTGCATTAGTTTCCTCTTACAAATCACTGTCGTGCTCATCCTCTTCTCTGGCATAATCTCTAAACACATCCACACTAGACATGAAATGCAGTATCTATTGGTCATCATTGAAAACATGAAATTTAATGACATTACCAGGCACAAATGGTTTATATATAATTTCAATACAAAAGCCATTTCTCAATGGTGACATCCTAGCGGTTGAATTTGTTAATGCGTCTGCTGCAACATTTCTAAGCCTAGGAACAAAAATAATATTAAAATAATTAAAATAATTAATTAAATGACATACCTCATGCTGGTAATTTTTAAGATTCAGTGAAACACAATGGATAGTGTCATGTACATGACGAGTGACCACCTTTGAGTCACCAATTACCTTAATAAACTCTACTTTCAGATCGATGGCTTTCTTTAGTCCAAGTACGAGTGCTTCATATTTGAAATTATTATTTGTACACTTGAACTCTAAATGACATGAAAGGATATGATTCTTGTTACACATGCCTATAAGTAGGAAACAAACTCCAGAGCCAAATTGCATATTTGAAACATCAAGTTATAAATTCCAAATTTGTTTAGATAGTAAGATGCTTCCTAAAATATTATCGCTATTACTATGTACATCTATATTACAAGATTAATTCGCAACAACTAGAGAACAAGGGAGGATCTCCAACTGTGTATCTAGTTGGATAGGTGATGGCTATGCTTGATAACACCCGTGATCGATTTCTCAGAAACTATTTACAAAGATTAAATCAGCAAATGCAATAGGCTCATTGTGGCCCTCAAGTGGTGTCGCAATGTATTTCATGTATGATTCACTTTCCACTTGAATATTGTTATTCCTACCCTTATATGGAAGCCATAAATGTGACCAATTTGTAGAAAAATACCATTGTAATTTACTAGACTAGTCTCTATTCAGGATTATGTTTTAGGCTTAAGGGATGTACATAATTACAATATTTATACATTGACGAAATCGATGATCAGATAAGAACATTTTTTTGTTCACTAGTAGGTTGGACAAGATATCTATCCAGCTGAATGATTTGTGCATCAATTTTGTCCCATTTAGTGTTTATTTTCTTAGCAATAGATATTGGCATGACATTAAGAGATGCACCAGAATCGACTAAACAATTATGGACATTGTAATTGAAAATTCAAAACATTAACATATATGGATGGAAAAGAGTGATAGCATATAATGTTACAAAATTAACTATAGATTCAAGGGAACTAGAAGAATTACTAGACGCCTTCTAAGAGGAAGAAGCTTTCTCACTTGGCGAAATTTGTGCAAAGGCTTGTTCTAGCAATTCACACTAGTTACTATCTTTGTGAGATCATAAATGAAAATATTGGATCGAGATCCCTTCAAATATTCAACTATGTTATAATCAATTGTTTCACCTCTAGCAAGTATTAGGCCCCTATACTACTAGTGTAACCCCTTATTGTTATTAGTACAACCCCCTTATTATATTGATGTACCCATGTAGTGCCCATATTGTCACTATTGTGCCCCATAGAAGCCCACTATTA
>APFE031094263.1:157642-169172 GCA_000404065.3 Pinus taeda | reverse complement strand
AAGGCTGCAAAATACATTGAGCACAACAGTTCCTTCAGTGCTGAGGAGAAAAATAAATCAAAGGTTTTGAAAGTATTGTGTAACCTAAATCATGATGCATGCTATCTTAAATTGAAAGACTTCAAGAAAGCAGTTAAACTATGTTCAAAGGTGTTAGAGTTTGAATCACAAAATATGAAGAGGCTCAAGACAGTCGAATTTCAGCATTTAAATTGTGTTTTGTGATTACACAGCAGTTTCGTAGCATGCTATGAAACTGCTGGTAAAGACACATAATACACAACAATTTCGTAGTGCGCTATGAAACTGCTGAAGCTGCATAATTAACGGTCAGTCAACCAAATTTTGAAGACTTTTTCAATCAGTGTTAAAAAGTTTTTGTCATCACACATGTACATGGGAAAGGCTTACAACACACAAAGTACGTGGCACACCAATGGATTGTTGACTGATTCATGAAGATCAACATGGTTAATTACTTCTGAATATCTCTGAAGAAACCAAAAGCATAAAAATAGGGGCAGTTTCCCACTTCTCAACAACAGTAAAGGGATAAAACATTGAGGACCAGTATGGAGCTTTGAACATCCACCACAGCTAAATTGAAGGAGACCACTTGTTAGAGAACGAGATTTGATTATAATTAATGTTATTACGAACATGATGATGGAGTTAGACTCCTAATTGTATTAGGTTTCTAAAGCTTCTAGTTAGCAGTTTGTTGCATTTAATAGTTAGTTAAAGTTTGAATAGGTGTAATAGGAAGTAGAATTCGAGTTCCCCTCATGTTGGAGGAGGAATCTCAGCTATGTAAATAATTCTATAAATAGGAGAAAGAGCAATGTACTCAAGGTTGGAAATTTATTGAAAAAAAAGCTCTGATATTTGGCTTCATGTAAAGACTTTGTTTTAGTAATACAAGATTGGCTTTGCTTCTCAGGACTCAAGAGGGATTCAATGTTCAGAACGTGTTTTGTTGTTCTTTTCCCAATATTTGTAGTGGTATGAATGTGTAATCATTAGAATTCACTCATAGTGCTCTAACTTCCTGTATACATTCATAGATTATGTGGTCTATATGTTTTTGGTATGTTCTGAATGTGCTGAATGCTAAATGCCCTAACTTCTATGCAAGGTTGATACCATTGTTATACTTAAATGATGTTGACTCCATAAGCCCAATGGATAGTTTCTAATTGTGTTTCCACCACTCATATTTTTACATTCGTTTCACAAGAGTTAGCCATATTAATCATAATCAAAAAGCATTAATCCTTTGAGAGAGCCCTATCTGGTTGGGGAGGCTAAGGTTTAGCCTAAAGTAGGTTTGAAATAGTTATTTTAGGTCTTCTTGGTCTGCAGCCTTCCAGGGTCAGGTTTTGAGATAACATAAGTGCCAAGCAATCTCAAGTGTCCAACCCTGAAAATGACTCAGAAGATACATGATATAGACCATCCTAACTCACTGCCATGCCTCTATGGGTCGAGCTCATCATTCTAGGAGATGTTTCTACCAATTCTAAACAAAGCACTAAAATCTAGGCAATCAAACAACTTGCCTCTATAAGGTAGGAAACTGATTCATTCATTAAATTTTCACTTTTTAATGAATGAATCCTCTAGAACAAGTAAAAATAAGCCAATATTACATCATGATCCCTCAATTACATCAAGATAGGTCAATAATTACATCACAAAGCAAAACTAGTCAAACTTGCCAAATTTCTGAGCTGGAAGGTGAAAAATTGGGCAAAAATCCTCTATGCGTCGTGCCAAATCCTCTATGTGTCATGCCACTTTGGAGCTGAATTTGAGGTACTTCCTGAAGTCAAAATTGAGCCCAAGATAGCTTCTTGGAAAGCCCTACCTATCTAAATTCCTACCCAAGTGGAATGTTTCAATTTAGTGTCCATTTTCCCCTCCAAAACTTCAATCGCCCAAGGCTGCTTCCTGTGTATCAAAATAGGGGCAGTGAGGTCATTTTTTGAGTGTTTTTGACCTCTTGTGGACTCAAAACTTGCCCAAACTTCTTGGCCATGCACCAGAAGTGATGCTTTTTCATGCCAAATCCAAAAATATAAAGTTTTTCCATTTGAATCTCTCTAGCAAAAGTGCGCGCCATGTGGTGCTGCTCATAGGGAGAAAAACTCTGTTTTTTAGTTCCAAAATTTGTCAAAATACCAAAAATGCCCCAAGTTTCTTGAAATTTGGGCTGGAGCTTCTCCATTAAGTGTCATGCTGGGCTAAAGAGGATTTGGAAAATATCCAAAGGCGATCATGCTCCTTTTGCCTCTTTTTCTTCCTTATTGCCTTCTTCAATTTCACCTTTAGACTCCTTGTTCGTGCCTTGGAACTCATATTGTATGCCCTATAATGGAAAGCCATGTGTCTCAACAATGCTTTGTCCCTATTGGCCTTCTCCAATAGTCTCTCTAGGTCGATGTTGATTCTCTTGAGCCAAGACTCCCGATCATCATTAATCTCTTGCTCCAATGAAGTGAGCTCAATCCTCCGCCTTTGGGCAACTTGGCGATTCTCGCGGATGGTTTGCAACTCCATGATTGCCTGCTAATATTCGAGCTGTTTGTTCCTTTGCTCTAAGTATTTCATAGTCCACTTAGCCCTCTCCAATTCAAGGGACAAGGCCGTGATCTTTGTCTGCTGCTCCTGGATGATCTCTCTAAGATGTGCATTTTACGAGCCCATATCTATATCATCATCATGAATGAGAATGAAGTCGGTCCCTCGTTCACCTGATGGCCCCTCATCTGGAATTGGACTCTTGCCTTTTTCATGTACCTATGGTGTTGATGTCGGAAACGAGGCCCCTTCCACACCGGGTGGAGATAAGACTCGCTTTGCTGCTAAAAACAAATGTCTAGTGCCCCTTTGATATGTGATGAACACGGGCATAGTAACGATCTCATGGTGCTCATACTGATGAGAAGGTCCACATATCTCATGCCCAACCTCTAAAAGCCCCTCTGAAGCTCTGAAGAAATCATGGGAAATGAAATCATCCCAAGTGATGCCCTGTAATACAAGCTGATGAACCACCAAAATCTTGATGAGAGAAAAATGATAAACACTGTTAAGTTGATCTTGAGGAGTTTTGTGTTGCACAAGGGTGGTCATCCTCTCTACTTTCCAGAAAATGAAATACATAATGTTCATCATCCGTACCCTGGTGAAATGCATGAGCAACCTAATGTGATAAGCATATAAACGATAGAACCGTCCCTCACAGCTGAAATACTTCATGATTAATTTCATTAGTGGAGCATATTCCTCTTTGAGATATTAGAAAGGAAACACTCTCCTAATCTGCCTTAAGAACCAGGTTTAATATATGGCTCATAATGCTGTCGGTCAATCTTCTTCCTCTTGGTCCATGGTTCTCCAATGTTGGGTATGCCGGTTGCCAGTGAGATAGATTCTGGTGTAAGTGTGAAGGTGACACTAGCCAAAGTAACCTGATCTCCATGTAAATGCAGTATGAATAGACGAGCCAACTCATGATGAAATTGAACTTTAGCCACCTTCTCACAAAACTCATAACGTGACTGATGCTGAAAATAGAAAATGGCTAGATTGCATGCCTACAATTCAGTGAGGGTGATTGGTTTTTCTCTGATATGTCCGCCTCCTCTATGAGGCCTACAGGGTGCATGTTCCTCCATGGGTGAATCGCTTTGGGTTTCCATTCCATAATCGGATGAATGACCGGATGACATGACTACTGTACAAAATGCCTTGGGGAAAAAGATGTTGGTGTATGAAAACTGTACTGGATTTCTCTTTTGTGATGTGTTTAATTTTTTCCACCAAGGGGAAAACTAATGAAACAAGGGACTATTAGGAAGGGGAAAAAATAGTAAGGGATTAGGGACTATTAGGGATATATTTGTTAGGGAAATATGGGAGAGGATTTGGGATTTATGTGTGGGAATAGGGTTTAGGGCTTTACATTTAAAAGTTTGGGAAAGGGAATTTGGGATAGGAGTTTAGCAATTTTAGGGGGTAGGTAAAACTGAAATATAGGAAAAAGAATGAAATAAAGGAGAAAAGAGAATGATGGAAAAGGATGAACTTGGTGGCAAATAGCTTTTAAAACCCTAGGCAGCCATTCTTATGTGAGGGTTTTGACATGGTGGATTTTGTTTATGAGTTTAGACCATCATCATCCATCAATCACCATATCATAGCACAAATATGAATACAATGTAGTGATAGAGATCCTACCTAGCAATTCCATGCGTTTTCATGGCGATTTGGAGCAAAGTTTAGCAATGTTGGGCTTTAGAACTGTATGCACCGCACAGATTTCCCAACGCGTTGCGCCTTCCCAGTGCACCGCACCCATTCAAAAATGCACTGCGCAACTTCTCCCAGTGTGCCACGCCTCCCCAGTGTGCCACGCCACCTGCTCTATGCACCGCACCGGCAAGTTGCAGCGATTTTTTGTCCAATTTCTCACTCCTTCACAAAATTCACTTTGAATTGCTTCCTCTTGGTTACTAGCATGCAAATGGGCTTTGAACTTCATGGAAATATCTTTATAAGGACATGAATTTGATTTTTGTTTCTCACAAACCCACTTTGTAATGTTTTGAAATTGGCACCTTTTCACAATTAATACAACTCTATCTTTTTGTTTCCCCCTTTGTTTTTGGTTTGAATGATGAATTTCTTGGCAATTTTTTGCAGGGATAGCTTACATGGAATTTGGCAAAGGAGAATAGGGTTGCGCCTGAAGAATTCAAGAACTGAATTTTTTTTGAAAATTATTACCAAAAACGAAATGTTGACTTTTCTTCAAAACAGGGTTTTGAAGAAAAGTCATAATCCATCCATATGACGATGAAAATATTTGAAATGAAAACCTATTAAGAAGCTCCCTCTAGCCTGCTGGCATTATTGGACATCTTGAAGACATAATTTGTGAAACCCTAGACCTAGTGACTGAAATGAATCTTGCTAATCAAAAGACTAAAACAGGGCTGTAAGTGACTCAAAAATTTGATTTTGACGAACAGACCTGAGCCAGTAGTGCAAGGCATGAGAGGCAATGAATAACAAGACCCTTCCATCAGATTATGGCATGCCCCTAGTGGAATGTAATTGAGTGAAGCGAGCAAGGCACCTAAAAATGAAATGCAATAAACAGAAATGATCTCTGATGGAGGGATGTAAAGACCGACTCTAACAGCATGAGTTCTGCAAGATAAGACATCATAATATAAAGAGAAAATAGCATCAATCTGATCCATGACCTTATCTAGCTTGGCTTTTGCTTTCCATAGCTTCTCTTCCTCCTGCATTGTCTTAGAAAAATTTTCATCTAAGTTATGGTCAAACCATTGAATTGCTTCTGCAGCTCCTGGTACTTTTGTAGAGGAACCATCTCCTTCTTACATTGCGCAAAAGCACGCTGGGCATGTACCAACTCCTCTAGTAACTCTAGAAGAATAAGATCACTGCTTGATGGAGCGTCATTCAATATTTCTTCTGTCTAGGTGCTTTTTTTGTGAGAGGATAAACCCTCTGCCTGAATGGCCATATCCATCAAACCCATATGAAAGCTTGTTTGTGTGGCTATCATCTGAGTAGGAATAGATTCAGTCTAGGTTCATATTGCCTTACCTTCACATACTTCTATCTGTGCAGCCACAGTGACTAACTCAGGAAAAATGCTTGGAGCTTCCCCATTTATAGCTTCTTTTAATTTTTGACGTAGCCGCTTAACCGTCTTCTTCAGCTTTCTTAAATTTATTTCAACCACTTTCTTCTTCTGAGAAGCATCCTCTGTAGGAATAGGTTTATCAATACCCTTTGTGTCTGAGGGATCTTGGTGCTCATCTTGGCTATGTTCCACTATAACCGTGTCACCTGACTGGTTATCACATTCATGAATTATTTTTGTGTCCACTTCCTTCGCCCAGCCTGTAGCTTCTGTTATCACCTAAATCCACCTTAGGCTGAAAGAAGGCAAAATTCAGGGTAACCACAAACCACGCTTAGTATGGTACCTAGCCCTACTAGAGCAGGAGAGGGCTCTCTCCGAGTCACACTCAATGAATAGATGAACGAAAAGGCCTGAGATGACTTACAGTGAACTATTTATCTTAGGCTAGTAAGTGAATATGAATATAGGAAGTGATTTTTATGAATGACTATGTTTCTGGGATGATATGGGACCAATGGACCTCAATGAACAGAGAACTTAATACAAAGGCACAGATTACTTTGTGGGGCAAGATAGGCGGAAAGCCTAGAAATTTGGTTTAAGATGGTGCGGAATGGAGAGATTGATTAAGAGGGTGAAAAGGGCATGGACAACATGAATCCTTTTCAACAGAAGAATGAACACTGAACGTGAAATTTTCCCACATGCACAGCAATAAAATTGAATTTTTACCTTAGCTAACTCAGAAAAATTCACTAGAAATGAATATGAAATGAACTATGAAACATAATAAGATATGTATGAAACATAAGAGACACATTTTCTACACTCACAACCACATGAATCTCATGAAATAGAGTCACTACCTTTTATTGATCCTCTGTAAAAAATATACAATGCAGAAATAGAGTTTCTTTCCCACAGTCTCCCAGAAGTTACAAGCCAACCAACCCTTTGAAAATGGTTTGCATACAATATATAGAATGTGACATGAATAGATATAATGCCCAAGGGTTGGGGATTTACTCGAATCATTACAAAATGAAGGTGGAGAGCCAAACATCAGCTACAGGTGCAGCACCACAAACATGACAAATGGCTTAGGTGACCCTTTGCCTTCCTTTGCCACTTGGATAAATGCCCATCTAGAGTGAAAATACTTTTAAAACTGCATTAGGTACCGAAAAAATGAAGTGTATATGAGCGGGCCCACTTATGAAAAGTCGGGAAGCGAAATTTCGCGAAAAAGAGGCATTTTGGGCCTTTTTTCCTATATGCACCGCGCCCTTTTCTGTATGCATTGCGCCACTTCGATGCCAGTTTTGAGGCACTTGTAGGAGTCCAAAATGTGCCCAAGTGTGCTCGTTGGAAATCCTATCCTATCTACTTTCCAACCCATGTCGAATTTGTGAATTTGGAGCTCATTTACCCCTCCAAATCTTCATTCTCCCAAGACTGCTTCCTGTGTGTCAAAATAGGGGAAGTGAGGCCATTTTTTGGGTGTTTTTGACCTCCTGGAGACTCAAATCATGCCCAAATTTCTTGCCCGAGTACCAGTAGTCATGATTTTTCCTGCTGAATCCAAAATGCAAACCATTTCACATTTGGAGCTAACAATCCTACACGTCGCGCCGGTGGCGTGGGGCATATAGAGAAAAAACCTGTGTTTGTGCCAAAAAATTCCCATGTGACAAAAATTGTCCCAAATTTCTTGAAATTTGGGCTTGAGGTTCTCTAAGAGGCACTATGTTGGGCTACAAAAGCTTCAGCCAAGATTCAAAGCCAATCTTGCTCTTTTTCCTCTTTTGTTGCTCTGCTCAGTTTGGCCTTCAAGCTCCTTATTCGGGCCTTTGCGCTCATGTTTTGTGCCCTGTAATGACAAGCCATCCTCCTCAATATGGTTTTGTACCTATTGGCCTTCTCCAGCAGTCTCTCTAGGTGTAGATTGACCCGCTCTAACCAAGACTCACGGTCGTTGTTGATCTCTTGCTCCAAGGTAGTGAGCTCGATCCTCCTCTGCTGGGCAGCTTGTCAATTCTCACGGATGCTTTGCAGCTCCATGATTGCATGCTGGTCCTCAAGCTGCTTGTTCCTCTACTCTAGATACTTGATGATCCATCTGGCCTTCTCCACATTAAGTATCAAGTCTTGGATCTCCGAGTCCTGCTCCTGAATGGGCATCCTAAGTTTGGCATTTTCTACCTCTGCCTCATCATCCTGAATGAGGATGACATCGGTCTCCTATACAGATGATGGCCCCTCACCATGCATGGGCTTCTTTCCCTTGTCCAGTACCTGTGTATTCGATGCCAGAAGTGAGGTCCCTTCCACCCTGGGTGGAGATAACACTCGCTTGGCTAGTGCAAAAAAGTGCCTACTGCCTCTCTGATATGTAACAAAAACTGGCATGGTAGTGGTCTCATGGTGCTCATGCTGATGAGAAGGACCACCCAACTCTTGCTCTAGCTCTGATAGTACCTGTGATGTGCTGAAGAAATCATGGGAAATGAAGTCCTCCCAAGCAATGCCCTGCAATCCCAACTGATGATCTACCAAAATCCGGATAAGAGAAAAGTGAAACACACTGTTAAGTTGCTGCTGAGGGGTCTTATGTAGCATGAAGGTGTTCATCCTCTCTATATTCCTGCATATGAAAAATGGGAGGTTCATCATCCTCATCCTGGTAAAGTGCATGAGCAAGTGGATGTGATAGGAATATAGTCAAGAGAACCTCCCCTCACAGCTGAAGTATTTCATGATCAATCTCAGGAGTGGAGCATACTTATCTTTCAAGTATCTGAAGGGAAAGACTCTTGTGAGCTCATTCATGAATATGGCCTTGATGTAAGGCTCATAGTGTTTCCTATCCACCTTCTTCTTCTTGTGCCACTGTTCTCCAACATTTGGTATACCTTTTGCCACTGATATAGCTTCAGGTGTCAATGTGAAAGTGATCCCTAACCAAGATAGACTGACCTCCATGTAGATGAAGCACAAATAAACGAGCCAACTCATGATGAACTCTAACATTTGCCACCCTTTGAAAAAATTCAAAACATGATAGGTGCTGGAAGCATGACATGGCAAGAGGGTATGCTTGTAACTCGGTGAGGGTAGTGGGTTCATCCCTGACATGTTTGCCACTGTTGTGGTGTCTCCTGGGAGCCTGCTCTTCTGAGGATGAGTCACTCTCTGTCTCCATCTCATACTCAGGCGAATGTTATGATGTCATGACTGCAATGTAGACTGTCATTAGGCTACCCTTTTGATGATGGTGTGAGGTTGGGTGCCTTTGTAATATTTGTTACCAAGGGGAACAATGAAACAGGGAGTATTAGGAAGGGAGTGATGAAATGGGGATAGGGATTATAGGGAGAAATTTGTTAGGGATATGGGAGGAGTTTGGGTATTTTTATGGGGTAGGGTTTGGGGTTTTGTGTTGACCAAATAGTGGAGGGATAGGGGAGAGGGTTTGGTAGTAATTTAGGGCAGGGATTTTAGGAAAAATGAGAGAGGGAGGATGGGAAAAATGATAGGTGAGGGGAAAAAGGTGAGTGGAGTGAAACCTTAGCACTAACAAGACATTTTAACAACCCTAGCCATCAATTTCTTGGTGATTTCTTATGGTTGACTTTATGCATTTTGGTGACATTCAAACATCTCAATAAACACCCTATCATTGACAAAATTTGATGAGCAAGTGATTTTAAAGAGCCTACCTGTCAATTTGATAGGCTTCACCAAAATTTGTAAGTGTTTGGGCACTTGTTTTGGCCCCTGTCTGTATGCGCCGCGTGCAAAGCCCAGTGCGTCACGCCCTAGGTATGCGTCGCAACCTTAGAAAAATTGAACTGTGGGTAGGTTGCATGTGCGCCGCGCTCCTGGCTATATGCTTCGCGCCCTCTAAAACCACCTCCAACTCACTCAAATGCTCACCAATGCACACTCACACCTTTACAATGCTTCTCCAAGGCTTGTAATAGCACAATGCCTTTGGTTTTGATAAAAATTTGTATATATAGCCTTGGAAGAGATGGGTTTAATTTTTGCCTCTTCAAAAACCCATTTTTCCAATGTTATGTTTTGCACTTTTTTCACTGACTTTAAAACACACTGATTTTCACTTTCCCTTTGAAATTTTAGCTCAAATGATGAAATTTTCGTAACTCTTTGCAAGGATTGGACGACAGGACATTTGGCCACGGAAACCATGACTGCATCTGAAAAAATCAACTGGCGACTTTTTTGAAAAATTGTCATAAATGACATTGTTTGACTTTTCTTTGAAACAGAGTTCTGAAGAAGAGTCAAAGTCTATCTGCACGATGATGAAGCTCTCTGAACCATAACTATGTAAGGGCCTCACTCTGGCCTGCATGGCTTTACTGGACATGTTCAAAGACAAAATTGATGAATTCCTAGACCTAGACCTTGAAATGACCTTTGTCCTTTAAAGGACCAGACCTTGACTGTCATGGACTTTGATGATTATTGACAAAAGACCTAAGCCAGCAGGACCTAAACATTAGGGGGAATGACTATCATGACCTTCTCCGTCAGATTATAGCATGCCCCTAGCGGAATGCAACTGGGAGAATGGAGCGGGACACCTAAACATGAAATGCATACAGATTTTTTATCTTTGATGGAGGACTGACCAGACCGACTCTAACATTAGCTCCAATGGGGGATGGTAGCTCCTTGGAGGTGCCAAGAACAATAGATCTCTGGAAGAGCTAGATAGTGCCTTCGTCCATTGGGTGATGGAGTCATCATTTTGATAAATAATATAGGACTTTGACTCATTTATGAAACTAAAATGACCAAAAAACTGACTCAAACTTGACATTGAAATGACTTAAAGGTTAGCTTGAACAACTCTAACAAAACTGAAATAAAATGGCATTTACAGTGACAGTGGAAGTAGGATTGATAACTTAGAAATGGTACCGCTTGAGCAACCGACCATTGATCGGCCCTCCTGGACAATCTTCTCCGTTTATTTCCTTCAGAAGAAAGGCATTCTGCCCCCGATATGCTGCAACCTTGAAAGGACCTTTCCAGAGGTTATAGAACTTACCGTGCTTGCATTTCTCCTCATTCCTTGCATCCCACTTCAGCACCACATCATCCACCTAAACTTTATCCACCTTTGCCTTTCTGTCATAAATTTTCTTGATTTTCTCCTGCAACTTCAATGTGTGTTATAGACATTTTTGTGCACTTCATCCCCAATCATAAATTTCCATAAACTAAGGGCTCCTAAGTCCCTAAAAGTGTTGTTTCACTGCCTAAAGGAACAAGGTCAACTGATTACATCATCTCCCAGAAGTTCTCCACTAAAAACTGCTTATAAATGGTCAAAACTGGACCATACTGAAAGCTCAATGCAAGGGGTGCAATGCATATCACATTCCCAATGTACAAGGTGTGATGCATACTGATTTGCTCCTCTGAAGGGTGCGATGGTTGGGAATGGACAAATGGCAGGGATAAAAATGCGAGGTGGAAGATCATGGAATCTTCCAGAAGCTTCCCCTCTGACACTTGCCTCTCCATTTTCGACCAGGGATGAGTAATAGATCATCATTCTCCAAGTGGAAGCATCAGAGAGAAGACACTAATCAAGATCCCAAAAGATGACTCACCTCTCTGTAATCATCTATATATGGATCCCTCATCACAGAGATCCAGAGGCTGGAATTTTGTAATCTATAGAGAAGTGATGTCAGTATTCTTGTGTACATTCACAGTGTTGGGTGATTTTTCTTTGCTTGAGGTGAAAGAAGGGCTTCTTATCTAGAGGATGATGCTGGGTCAGAGCTGCTCATGGTTGTAATCCTC
>APFE031094263.1:131555-151595 GCA_000404065.3 Pinus taeda | reverse complement strand
CATATTCTTGTGTACTTGTTTATATATGCATGTATATGGTTAATACACATTTGATCCTGTATTATTTATGAATTTAGATCCTTGTTTCTTGTATAGTAGTATGTTGTTGTGATTCCACAGGTTCTTTTGAAGCTGGGCAGATAAAGAAGTAGCGAAGCTCTATCAAGAAGGAGAGGAAAGCGCAAGACTCAGGTTGGTCTTCTTGTTCCTCCTCTCGTCTATTTTCATAAAAGGAAACAATAGTAGACTTTGATTGTTTGTTTCTAGGATAGCCACCCATCTTAGCGGGAATAGCAGCATCCGAGTGGACACTATTCTCGGATAACAATGTGCTCTTGAAAACTTCTTCTCTGGTCTGCTGCAAGTGGACCATTTGATTTAGCCTTCTCTGCATGGGATCTTCTTCACTGTCAGCCTCCTGAAGAAGTTTGACAACCGGGGTAGCGAGAGAGGAAGGAAATACTGTATCAACTCCATAAAAAAGCTCAAACGGTGACATACCTATGGATTTCTTCTGGCTGACCCGATCTGCCCAAAGCGCATTTACCAACCTCTTATGCCAGCTCTTCTTGTTTATTTCTAGCATCTTCTTGACTATGTTGACCAATGATTTGTTTGAAGATTCCACCAATCCATTGCCTTACGGATGATAGGGAGTTGAGTGACCCAAAATGATGTGATATTTATGACAAAACTCTACCATCCTTTTTGATTTGAAAGTTGTTGCGTTATCAGTGATTAGCTTATGCAGACAAACAAAGTGAAACAAGATGTTATTTTCAAGGAATGAAATGATTACTGCATCTGTAGCTTGTCTGGTGGAATCGCCTCAATCCATTTTGTGAAGTAATCTGTGGCTGTGAGGATCCATCTATGTTGTCCAGAAGAAGCAAGATGAATTTTGCCAATGAAATCCAACCCCCATTGTTGAAAAGGGGCACTCACCTCTATGGGCTTGAGTGGTAGAGGTTGCAACTTCCGCTTTCCTTCGAAAATCTGACACTTATGGCAACACTTGACCATCTTAGATACATCAGCAAACAATGTTAGCCAATAGTACCCCGCTCTCAAAATTTTGTTTGTTGTTGACTTCCAAAAAAGGTGACCACCACAATCTCCTTGGTGGCAGCCCTCCATGACTTGCTTTGCTTCCTTTTCCACCGAACAATTTAACAAAACGCCACCAAGGTCTTTCCCATACAGTGCTGAATTAAGAATGAAAAACTTGGTAGCATTCAACTTGAGTGTTCTCACTTTGCTTCTAGTCATGTCAGGCGGTGGCGATAAATTGTTGAGCACATATATGATATCTGAATACCATGGAGAAAGAGAAAACATTTCAGATACCTGAATTGGCGATTCTTCATCGTTCTCATCAGACATGGAAACGATTAGATTTATGTCCAAGGCATGCAAGTTTGATTTAGCCATTAGCTTCGCCAATCCCTGTCCTTTCACCAATTTTGTGGGTTTTATTTCCACGTCATATTCCAACAAGGCTACAATCCACTTGCCTCTTCTTCCTTCCGGATCGGTCTGCACTAAAACATCTTTTACAGTAGCATTAGGAACATAGGCTAGAATGTGAGAATGTAGAATATACACCCGGAAATCTTTCAATGCCTTCACAAGTGCAAGGGCTTGCTTCTCAATGATGTTATACTTTAAAGTTGCATCTCTTATAGCTCTGCTAAAAAATGCAATGGGTCTTTCATGATCATCTCTCTTCTGCAATAATACCACTGCCATAGTATGCTCCGAAGCAAATGAAAACAATATGAAATCCTGAGTGTAATCCGAGCTGACTAGAACTGGTGCTGAGGAGAGAGCCAATTTGACCAAATTGAAATATTTTACAGCCTCTTCTGTCCATTTCACTTGGCTGTCCTTCTTAAGCATGTTTGTTATCTCTCTTAGATGCTCAGCAAGATTGGATACAAAGCGGCGTATGAAGTTCATCTTACCATTGAACGAATGTATCTCTTTTTTATTCCGGGGCAGATCTATTTGATGAATTTCTTGCACACATGCTAGGTCAATACGGATGCCATCTTTTGAGATAATGTGCCCGAGTAGTTCACCTTCTTCCATGGCGAACAAGCTCTTCTTTGGATTCAGCGACAAGCCATATTTTCTGCACTTTAGGAAGACGGTTTTAAGATGGTACATGTGCTCTTCATCAGATTTAGAAAACACTGTCAAATCATCCAAATACACCACCAAAAAGACATCCTTCTCATTTGCAAAATCCAAGTCCATAGCAAGCTAAAATGTGGCACCCGCATTCTTCAAATCGAAATGCATTTTTGTGTAATGAAAGGTTCCCCATGAAGTGGCAAACGTTGTCTTGTATCGGTCATCCTCATGGACAGAAACTTGGTTATATCTGGAATAACCATCAAGCAGTGACATATAGGATGCTCCCACTACTTGCTGAAGTATATGGTCCATTTTGGGCAGTGGATAGTTGTCCTTCAATGAAACTTTACTGAGATTTCTGAAATCAATGCATAAGCGAATCTCACCTGTCTTCTTCCTTACAGGCACCAAGTTAGAGATCCAATCTGAAAATCTGATTGGCACAACGATCCCTGATTTGTACAACCTATTGATCGCCTTTTCAATAGATGGCAGCAACTTTGGATTTAGCCTTCTCAACTTCTGTCTGAATGGTTTTTGATTGGGCTTGATGGGTATAGTGTGTTGAATTGTATTGGTGTCATATGTCTTTAAATCAGAATAGTCCCAAGCAAACACATCTGCAAATGAAGACATCAAACTGATATATTTGTCCTTGATCTTTGGCGGCAATGATTTGGACAATTTTACCAATTTAGGATTTGTAACTGTCCCAATATTGACCTCTTCCACACCCTTCTCTGTCGGCTGTAATGTTGGCTTGCGGGCTACATCATCTTGATCAAAGAGTTCTTCTAGAGGTATCAAGCCTTTCGGAATAACGTTATTCTTCAGCTACAACACGTCCATTTCATTGATCTGCATTTCATCTGTACCATTACCTTTTCCATCGTCATTTTCTTCATCAATTGAGATCTCTTTGAACTTGCCTTTGTTTTGTAGAAAATCATCAATCTCCTCATCATCTTGGAACACTTGCCAATATCTCTAATTGTCTGGAACGGCTGGACGATGCTTGACATGAATTTCGAATTTGTTACTAGAGTTCATTGGGATCTTCAAACTACTCGCTGCCTTAGGAAGAGCATCAACAATACTATTTTGTATACGAGGCACACATGTCAAGGTGTATTCTGAAAATAATTTCAAAATGTCTAGGACTGCATTATGGTAGGCCCGCATCCTAGGATGCTTTTCTTGATATTCGCCTTCGACCTGCTTGATAACCAATTCGGAGTCGCAATATACTGAAATACTCTTGGCATTCAGCTTTCTTAGAATCTTTAGGCCAGCAATCAGAGCTTCCTACTCAGCTTCATTATTTGAACACTCAAAAGTCAACTTGTAAGAGCATACCCGTACATTACTAGGGACTTTGTTTGGGGCGGAGAAAGGACTGCGTATCCAAATTCCAATTCCAGCACCATCATTTCCCACGGCTCCATTGAAATCCATGGTCCACAAACCTTCTTCCTCCTCTTGCAAGTGCTGGAAATCTATTTGTTGTGCCTTTTCTGCTTGTTGTCCATTGCTTTCAGCTGATTGCCCAACGGTGTTCTACTATTCTGGTTCTTCTTTCTTCAAAACTTCTCTGAAATTTTCTGTTATTTTCGGAATATCATCTACTTCTACCAATTGACTCTCTATATCATTTAAACTATCTGAATACAAAACAAAAGACTCTAAACATGTATGTACATAGTTAATAGGATGATTTATTGGTTTCTCCTTTCTTGTGATCATGTACTTCATTTTTTGTTCTCGATACAATTTCCTCATTTGTCCAAATACTAGAATTGTTGCATAGGAGAAATCTAGCTATAGTGTCCCTTTTAATTTCACTACCCAAGACTTGGAAAGAAGCATGACAAACCTTGGAGGAATGTCTGCTACCACAACATCCATCAAAACATTCTTCATTGGGAGCTGATCCAAACTCACAACCAAGTCTTTAATGAGACCTATACATCTTACTCTGCTTGAATCAAACGAATAGAGATCATGATATTGCCAGGTGATGTCCATACCAAGCTTTATCCATGATTGCCTTGGGCATGAGATTTTGAGAAGCTCCGGAATCGAACATGGCATTATGTAACACAAAATCATGCAACCTTAAACTAATGTAAAAAGGTGGCACATCACTATCAAGAGATTCACCATTTGATGCTGGCCCAAAAATCATTTCAAGTTGATCATCTTCGACATTCACCATGTCGTACATTGGGTCCAAATTCAACATTTTAGATACTTGTCCTTTATAATGTTGTTCTTCAATATTTCGGTCAAGGGGATGGATATTTAGTTTAGAAATCTCATTCTGTAAATTGAAAGTGGGAATGTTTTCTACCTCTTTGACTGAGATTTCTTTCCTCTCCTTTTCTTTCGATGCAACTTGCTTATGTGATAGTTCTACTGATGTTGATTTTCTGCTCTCCAGATCAACCACCTCCTTTCCTTTCCTTTGTGTAACTGCTGGATCATTCTTTAACGCTTCAACATCCTTCTTTTTCTGAATGGGTTTGACTGGCACATCTCTGTTTCTAAGTGAATATCACTGCTATTGGGTGGACAAAGCATTCATGTAGCCTCTTTGGTATTCATCTAATTGCTCCTCCAAGATGGTGTCACTTGCTAGAATGAAATCTACATCTTTGTGTGCAGCTAAATTCTCTGCATACTCCTCCTCTTCAGTGAGATAAGTAGGCAAATAATTAGGAGTAAAGAGGTGATTTTCTTCGCCTATTACATTCCCGTCCTCATCTGATTCTGGTCCATGCAAAAGATTTTGCTGCAAAGGTGTCTGTACTAGTTGTTGTGCAATCGGCTCTTGGGCTCGCTGATCTCTATGTCTTATTCTATGTTGTGGTTGTTGTTGGCCACGAAAGTTAGGATTTATAACTTGTGGCTCCGGTTTGTCAAGTTTCACTCTTTCAATCATCTTCTCTACCTTCCAAAGTAGTTGATCTATCGAGGAAGATTTTTCCTTTGCAGTGACCTTCTTCTCTGCCTTTGCTCTAGCTCTCTTGGTCAGCAGACTTGCTTCAACGCTGACCGCTATCTTCTGCATGTCTTCCATTGTGGCTAGTTCTCTTTCTCTCAATTGATAAGCCATGTCAGCATCAAAGCCATTCGGGAACTTCAACATGGCTAGTCCCACAGGTGGCCTTAGATTATCTAGAATTTTATTATAAACTGTATTGAATCTAGTGCAATAATCTTGGACCGACTCACTAGCGTTTCTTTTGATTTGCTCATATTCGGCCAAAATTTGAAGAGGATTCTTCTTCACTTCCTAGCAGTTTAAAAATTGTCTTTGTAGGTTAGCCAAGGTAGCGATATGAGCAGTCGGCAACCTTCTGAACCATTTCCTCACTTCACCTGCAAATGACTGTACAAAGAGTCCCATTGCCACATTCTTTGCATCGATATCATGAAGTTCATTTAAATTTTCCATTCTTTCCACATGTTGCTGAGCAGTAATTCCATTAGGAGTGCCATCAAAAAATGGGATTTTTCTTTGGTAATCAGCGGGCATATCATCTAAAACTTGAGGCAAAACAAGAGGTGCAAAACAGGCAGCCATCACTCTTGGTGGATTTGTCCTCGGAGGTGTTGGAGGAGTGTGCACAATTTTTAAGGGGCTAGCAATTGGAGTTTGAAGCTAAGCTACTATGTAGTTATCAATAGACTGGTAAGCCCTTTCCGTCTCCAAGTCTACAAGAAACTGTGGATTGTGGACAGTAGAGTCAACCGCTCTTTTAGACTTGGTTTCGAACAACGATAATTCAAACTACTCATCAAACTCTAGCTCTTCAATTTACTCAAAAATGTCAGGGAATGAATGGGGTTTGAGCATGGGCAATATAGAGCTTTCTTGACGGTGAATTCTTGAAATAAAATTGGGATTTCCGTAGATGTGCGGAGGGTCGGGATCTGGATTAGCTCTAGTGTATCTTCTAGAAGCCAGCGTGCTATTGAGAAAAATCCAAGGACACAACCAACTTTACTCAGCCTATCAAATCCTAAACTTATCATCCGGAAGCTTAGAATTATTAAGAAGCAAGGGGATTGATTTGTTCCCCAATGGAGTCGCCACTATGTTATCACCTAAATCCGCCTTAGGCTAA
This sequence comes from Pinus taeda, assembly GCA_000404065.3. Taxonomy (NCBI): domain Eukaryota; kingdom Viridiplantae; phylum Streptophyta; class Pinopsida; order Pinales; family Pinaceae; genus Pinus; species Pinus taeda. Next base: position 145,326 of record APFE031094263.1, on the reverse strand, counting down.
AAGAAGGCAAAATTTAGGGTAACCACAAACCACGCTCAGTCTGGTAGCTAGCCCTACTAGAGCAGGAGAGGGCTCTCTCCGAGTCACACTTAGTGAATAGATGAACAAAAAGCCCTGAGATGACTTACAGCGAACTATTTATCTTAGGCTAGTAAGTGAATATGAATACAAGAAGCATTTTTTATGAATGACTGTGTTTCTAGGATGATATGGGACCAATGGACCTCAGTGAACAGAGAACTTAATACAAAGGCACGGATTACTTCATGAGGCAAGATAGACGGAAAGCCTAGAAATTTGGTTTAAGATGGTGCAGAATGGAGAGATTGATTAAGAGGGTGAAAAGGGCATGGACAACATGAATCCTTTTCAACAGAAGAATGAACACTGAACGTGAAATTTTCCCACAGGCAGAGCAATAAAATTGAATTCTACCTTAGCTAACTCAGAAAAATTCATTGGAAATGATTATGAAATGAACTATGAAACATAACAAGATACATATGAAACATAAGAGACACATTTGCTACACTCACAACCACATGAATCTCATGAAACAGAGCCACTGCCTTTTATTAATCCTCTGTAAAACATATACAATGCAGAAATAGAGTTTCTTTCCCACAGTCTCCTAGAAGTTACAAGCCAACCAGCCCTTTGCAAATTGTTTGCATGCAATATATATAATGTTCCATGAAGAGATAGAACTCCCAAGGGTTTGGGATTTACTCAAATCATTACAAAATGAAGGTGGAGAGCCAAACATCAGCTACAGGTGTAGCGCCACAAACATGACAAATGGCTTGGGTGACCCTTTGCCTTCCTTTGCCACTTGGATAAATGCCCATCTGGAGTGAAAATAATTTTAAAACCACCTTAAGTTCCGAAAAAATGAAGTGTAGATGAGGGGGCCCACTTATGAAAAGTCGGGAAGCGAAATTTCGCAAAACAGAGGCATTTTGGGCCTTTTTTCCTGTATGCGTCGCGCCCTTTTCTGTATGTGTCACGCCATTTTGAGGCTTGTTTGGAGGCACTGGCAGGAGTCCAAAATGTTCCCTAGTGTGCTTGTTGAAAAGCCTATCCTGTCTACTTTCCAACCCAAGTAGAATTTTTGAATTTGGAGCTTATTTGCCCCTCCAAATCTTCATTCTCCCAAGACTGCTTCTTGTGTGTCAAAATAGGGGCAGTGAGGCCATTGTTTGGGTGTTTTTGACCTCCTGGAGACTCAAATCATGCCCAAATTTCTTGCCCGAGTGCCAGTAGTCATGATTTTTCCTGCTGAATCCAAAAATGCAAACCATTTCTCATTTGGAGCTCCCAATCCTACGCATGTACAGAGAAAAAACTTGTGTTTGTGCCAAACAATTCCCTTGCGACCAAAATTGTCCCAAATTTCTTGAAATTTGGGCTGGAGGTTCTCTAAGAGGCACTATGTTTGGCCACAGAAGCTTCAGCCAAGATTTGAAGCCGATCTTGCTCTTTTACCTCTTTTGTTTCTCTTCTCAGTTTGGCCTTCAAGCTCCTTATCTGGGCCTTTGCGCTCATGTTCCGTGCCCTGTAATGACAAGCCATCCTCCTTAGTATGGTTTTGTCCCTATTGGCCTTCTCCAGCAGTCTCTCCAGGTGTAGATTGACCCACTCTAACCAAGACTCATGGTCTTTGTTGATCTCTTGTTCCAAGGTAGCGAGCTCGATCCTCCTCTGCTGGGCAGCTTGTCGATTGTCACGGATGCTTTGCAACTCCATGATTGCTTGCTGGTCCTCAAGCTACTTGTTCCTCTGCTCCAGATACTTGATGATCCATCTGGCCTTCTCCACATTGAGTATCAAGCCTTGGATCTCCAAGTCCTACTCTTGAATGGTCATCCTAAGTTTGGCATTTTCTGCCTCTACCTCATCATCCTGAATGAGGATGACATCGATCTCCTGTACACCTGATGGCCCATCATCATGCATGGGCTTCTTGCCCTTGTCCAGTACCTATGTAGTCAATGCCAGAAGCAAGGCCCCTTCTACCTTGGGTGGAGATAACACTCGCTTTGCTGCTGCAAACAAGTGCCTACTACCTCTTTGATATGTAACAAAAACTGGCATAGTAGTGGTCTCATGGTGCTCATGTTGATGAGAAGGACCACCCAAATCCTGCTCTAGCTCTGATAGTACCTGTGATGTGCTGAAGAAATCACGTAAAATGAATACCTCCCAAGCAATGCCCTACAATCCCAACTGGTGATCTACCAAAATCCGGATAAGAGCAAAGTGAAACACACTGTTAAGCTGCTGCTGAGGGGTCTTATGCAGCATGAAGGTGTTCATCCTCTCTATATTCCCTCATATGAAAAATGGGAGTTTCATCATCCTCACCCTGGAAAACTGCATAAGCAAGCAAATGTGATAGGCATATAGTCGAGAGAACCTCCCCTCACAGCTGAAGTATTTCATGATCAATATCATGAGTGGAGCATACTCATCTTTCAAGTATCTGAAGGGAAAGACTCTTCTGAGCTCATTCAAGAATCTGGCCTTGAAGTAAGGCTCATAGTGTTGCCTATCCACCTTCTTCTTCTTGTGCCACCATTCTCCAAAATTCGGTATACCTGCTGCCACTGATATAGCTTCGGGTGTCAATGTGAAAGTGACCGCGACCAAGATAGACTGACCTCCATGTAGATGAAGCACAAATAAACGGGCCAACTCATGAAGAACTCTAACATTTGCCACCCTTTGACAAAATTGAAAACATGATAGGTGCTGGAAGCATGACATGACAAGAGGGCATGCTTGTAACTCAATGAGGGTAGTGGGTTCATCCTTGACATGTTTTCCACTCTTGTGGTGTCTCCTAGGAGCCTGCTCTTCTGAGGATGAGTCACTCTGTGTCTCCATATCATACTCAGATGAATGTTGTGATGTCATGACTGTAATGTGGACTATGATTAGGCTGCCCTTTTGATGATGGTGTGAGGTTGGGTGCCTTTGTAATATCTGTTACCAAGGGGAACAATGAAACAGGGAGTATTAGGAAGGGAGTGATAAAATGGGGATAGGGGTTATAGGGAGAAATTTGTTAGGGATATGGGAGGCATTTGGGTATTTTGATGGGGTAGGGTTTGGGGTTTTGTGTTGACCAAATAGTGGAGGGATAGGGGAGAGGGTTTGGTAGTAATTTAGGGCAGGGATTTTAGGAAAAATGAGAGAGGGAGGATGGGAAAAATGATAGGTGAGGGGAAAAGGTGAGTGGAGTGAAACCTTGGCACTAACATGACACTTTAACAACCCTAGCCATCAATTTCTTGGTGATTTCTTATGGTTGACTTTATGCATTTTGGTGACATTCAAAAATCTCAATAAACACCCTATCATTGACAAAATTTGATGAGAAAGTGATTTAAAGAGCCTACCTCTCAATTTGATAGGCTTCACCAAAATTTGGGAGTGTTTGGGCACTTGTTTTGGCCCTTGTCTATATGCATCGTGCGCAAAGCCCAGTGTGTCGCACCCTTAGAAAAATTGAACTGTGGGCAGGCTGCATGTGCACCGTGCCCTCTATGTGTGCCACGCTCCTAGGTATATGCACCGCACCCTCTAAAACCACCTCCAACTCACTCAAACGCTCACCAATGCACACTCACACCTTTACAACGCTTCTCCAAGGCTTGTAATAACACAATGCCTTTGGTTTTGATAAAAAATTGTATATATAGCCTTAGAAGAGATGGGTTTGATTTTTGCCTCTTCAAAAACCCATTTTTCTAATGTTATGTTTTGCACTTTTTTCACTGACTTTAAAACACACTGATTTTCACTTTCCCTTTGAAATTTTAGCTCAAATGATGAAATTTTCAGCACTCTTTGCAGGGATTGCATGATAGGACATTTGGCCACGAAAACCATGACTGCATCTAAAAAAATCAACTGGCGACTTTTTTGAAAATTTTGTCATAAATGACACTGTTTGACTTTTCTTTGAAACAGAGTTTTGAAGAAGAGTCAAAGTCTATCCGCATGATAATGAAGCTCTCTGAACCATAACTGTGAAAGGGCCTCACTCTGGCCTGCATGGCTTTACTAAACATGTTCAAAGACCAAATTTATGAATTCCTAGACCTAGACCTTGAAATGACCTTTGTCCTTTAAAGGACCAGACCTTGACTGTCATGGACTTTTTGATTATTGATAAAAGACCTGAGCCAGCAGGAGCCAGACATGAGGGGGAATGACTATCATGACCTTCTCCATCAGATTATAGCATGCCCCTAGTGGAATGAAACTGGGAGAATGGAGCGGGACACCTAAACATGAAATGCATACAGAGTTTTGATCTCGGACGGAGGACTGACCAGACCAACTCTAACAGCTTCTATGGAAGGAAAAATTTCCATGTGACCAGAATCCTTTGTGGATTGAGGCTTGTTCAGGTTCTAGTCGAATAATCCTTCAGGTTGTATATATGTGCTCAAATTTGCAAGAACCTGGGCCATCCCTTCCTCAAATTCCTACAATAAATCATCTCGAGGGCTCATAGGTGGTGTTTGAGAAGGCCCTACTTCATTTTCTGGTTCAACATCATCTTGAGAAAAGTATTGTGCTTCCCTTTGTTCTGGGTCAGAATCATGTTGTTCCTCCTATTTTGGTTTAGAATTGGGTTCTTCCTCCTACTCAGGTTCAGAATTGCATTCTTCCTCCTGTTCTGGTTCAGAATTGCATTCTCCCCCCTATTCAGGTTAAGAGTCATGTACATCATTTGGACTAGATGGCTCTGTCGGGCACTCAGCGCTACCCTGAGGATCTATGAAAGTCCTTTGAAATGGATTTATCTTTGCAAAATGCATGCACTTAGTAGGTTATGTTACTGTACGAGCAGTCCTTTTCCTCTTTGGAACAGGGTTCTGCTGTTCAATTTCCAAGATTGCAGAATTTTTGACTACAGGGTCTAGCCTAATCTCGGGTGGGCCTATAAAATTATCCCAAGTTAAATCTTGTTGAGCAAGACTATGACTAACAATCAGTCTGATCAACCCATGATGATTGACTACAATATTAGGATGTTAAACCGTATTACTCTATCAGCTATATCATGCAACAAAGAATTTAAGAAAAATGGCAAATTGACAGTAAGCTTTTGCTTTAAAATGGCTAAAGGTTTAAGTTGTCGTGGTTTTACCACATCCCATCAACCATCACAGGTAGTACTATTGGACGACACTCGTCAATTCGAACCATGGTTCTCCCAGAGAGGATGGTTGAATGCCCTTGCCTTTTCGGGTTAGCTCTTCACCTGCATCTTTGAAAATATCCACTGCATCACGCAACATTACATGCTTTTCTAGCCATGCTACTCCTTCTACCAATAGCCCAGAAACCTCAGTTATCACAGCTTCCGATACTGTGATGCTTACACCTTTTACTGTGGAGTGCCCACTCTGTAACTACTGTAAAAATTTAAGAGTAATTTCACTACTAGGGATCTGAAGCTTGGTGAAATATGAAATCCATCCCGTGTGCACCAGAATTTGCCTGGATCTATAAGAAATTTCCAACACCAAGGGTTCTTAGCGAAGTGATTTCCACCCATAATGCTTGAATTCTTTCAATATTCACTCTACAGATTAACACAACAAAAACGCAGCAGAGGACAACAATTTCTTTGGTAAAATAGAATAGAAAGTAGGCATAACAAATAAATTCCATAATGTCAAGCGGAATTTCCATGATAATTAATGATATTAACTCTAAGACTGTCATACTGCCACATGCCATTTTATCATGGGATATCATAGCAACATATCCAGTCCAGTAAGTAGAATAAATACAACGCATGCAAAGGTGTAATGGGAATCCCCCCCCCTCCTTAAAAAGAGAGGTCACCTATGATCGAGTAGACAGGGAAAGAGTTGTTCTAATGGCAAGGCAATAGAAAGAACAATACAACATTAAATCAAACAGAGTACACATATAAATGATAGGACGGCAAGAGGTATGGTTATAATGAGGGTGGAGTGTGTAAAGATAATTATGAATAAAAGATAAGACGCTTGGATTGATGATAAATTATGCGATAAAGAAAAGGACAACAATGTGCCAAAAAGATGTTTTGCTGATGGTATTCTAGCCGAGAATGATGTGATTGATCGGAAAACAACATCTCATGCATAAAGGTTCAAAAAGGGAGAAACGTTAAGGAAATAACTTCTCTGGTAAAAAGAAAGAATAATAAGAGGGTATTATAGTAATGATTGACGATAAGATATAACTTCAATACCATAAGCAGAACCTTTGCTGCCCACAGGTGTCCATAGCCTTGGTAGGGTTGTTTTTTAACCCATATGAGCCAGGATCCTCAATTTATAAATGGAGAGTTACAGTGTTGTTCTACAAAAGAGATCAGTGTGTTGGCGTGATAACTAGATGACCACACTTGTTGCTAGTTGAATTGTTTATTAATTAAAAAATCAAGTACCACATTAATTGTCAACCTGGGAAAGTCTTTTATTCCAAAGGCTACCCCGTACTGTATGTACTTTAATTCTAAAAGCATTAAGAGCAGTAGTATACGTAATTCTTATGCTAAGTTATCACAGGGCTGATAAAATAAAATAATTCATTAAAATTACAAATCTGGAAAGCAAAGAGATGGATGCTCTGTTGGCAGAGGATCAAGACCCTATCCTCCAGGTGAGGACGTTCAGCACCTGCCTCTGGAATCAGATTGCTAATGCACACTGCACTCGAATTCACCGGCGAAATACACTTGCATAACTTCAAACAATTAATAAAACAGAGTGCTAGAAAAACATAATTACAAGAGGTAATGCTACAGAATCCAAACAGAGTATCTGCAGAAAGAAACTATCACACACTTACACACTTGACAGCAAAGTAAATGGGTGAATCTTGTGAGGAAGGTGGGCCCAGTCCCTCTCACAAGATTCCCCAGAACACGGTAAATAGCTTAAATGCTCAGAACGTTCTTCAATTCATCTGTCAAAAGATTCGAATACAATAAAGTTCATCTTTGCTGATGTTTCTCACAATTTCACTTACAGACAATCCTCCCTTGGCTAATGTAGATGTCTCCTCTTTATAAAGGAGACATCTATTACAATAGATTGTTACAGTTCATTCGGTTCACCCGTTCAATCAAAAATAAGAATTACAGAAATGTTGTTGCAACAGTATGATAATATATTCTTTCTTAGGTTTTGGCTGTTACACAGCTGGTAACCATCTTCGACCGTCTTCTTGGGATTCTCGCATTCCTTTGCCGTTTCCCCATACTATTCTTTCTTAGGTTCTGGTAACTGTGTTCTCCCTGCTTTAGACAGCTGCTTGATCAGCCACGTCAGCGTTCCTCAGATAGTTTCCGTTGTTGTTCCCAGTTGTTGCAAAATACCCCGCTTTAGATGGTTTCTGTTGCTGACTGTAGCAACTACGTAGTTGCTGCTTCTGGTGTTGCAGCAACTGCGTAGTTGCTGTTTCTAGTGTTACAGCAACTATAGGTTATAATTCCTGCGGGCTTAAGACAATTACTTTGCAACTTAGTCAGCTTTCCAAAGATAAATACAAAGATACTCACGAATATGCAATGAACAATTAAACATATATATATGTGGGAAGTTACTTCATACCTTAGGGTGATTAAGTCATTGTGTAATCAAAGCTTATAACTTGTGACTGAAAAGGATAATATTATGATGAAAATATAAGGTCAAAATTGGTCAATTCTAGGTCCTAATATCCCCCCCAACTGAAGATATTGCATGTCCTCATGCAATGTTTTACTCTGAATCCAATTCGGAGTACTGGGATGAACAATGTAAATTACTGAGACAATAACTATAGGAGGTGACGTCGAACTTCTTTCTGAAACCATAGACAGTGTGTATGTGTCTCCATGCTGCTGCTTCCTCCTTATTGGATAATCCAAACTGACCCTTATATTGTTCACTGGATAACCATAGAAGTGGAAATTTAAATTTGTAGCCCATCTAGCTTTCAGCACAGTGTTGCATGCATCTAATATAGAAAGGTACCCTTGTGAGTGCTACCTGCAAATTGATGGGTTATAAGGGTGATATTCTTTCCTTTCTTTGGGGCAGTTTTCCCAAAACAAATTGTTTTCCTTAACCGCCAAGGGTGCCTTCGTTTTCAGATAGTGTTGACAGCCCTTCAGAACTACTGCTTGCAATTGTCTGATGTGTTCTTTCATGTCAGAATCCTTTATCAATGTTTGGTGCTATACAATAAAAGTGGCTGCATTCTATGGTTCAGACCTAATCCACAGAAGGCAATTCTATTCATTATGTTGGGCTGAGATAAAGGAATTCTGCCATGTGAGCTGGTTGGCTAAAAAGGAAATGAAGGCTCTCAGCTGTATGTCGCCAACCACAAGTAGCATATTCCTGTTCCTTTCTTCGGACACAGCTTCATTGTGTAGATAAAGCTCACATAACAAGTTTTGATCATTTTTAGGTGCCTCCGCAAAAGTTTGCATAAACTGTTCTGCTGTGACCACCTGATGAGGTCTACCTTCTCTTACAGCCTTTATCTGTAAGAATGGCAGTCTCTCCCTCAAAAATGTTACATAATTAAAAGATGGCTTCCTTGTGGAAAGTACTCTTTGAAATAATTCAAACATCTGGGACAATCTGGTTTTTAACTCTGTGATTTCTTTATATTGAGCTCTGCATTGCTCAAGTGCTTCCCAGTTCCTATATGCATGATTGAACCAGGTCCCTTTTTGCTGTTCGAATGCTTTGCCTTGTGACTGCTCATATTCTTTGCACCATTTTCCTTTCAATGCCTGAAAGCTTTCTGTTTCTGTACATGCATCATTAACAGAGGGAGACTCTATTTGTGTATAGGCATGAATAAGGATAATCTGTTCTGTTGGAGTAGACTGGGATAATCCAACATCTTTTTCTTCGTTTGCAGCTAGTGTCTCTTCCTCCTGTTGTCCTGATTCACTGTGTTCTATGGTAATTTGGGTAGGCCGGGGTGGGTCTGTATTCTTTTCTGCTTCACTCCCTGCTGGGGAACTTACTGGTTCTTGTGTGTCAATAAGTTCTTTAATTTGATCTTCTTTCTTCTCCAAAGAGCCTGTTGGTTCTTGTGTAACAACAGGTTCTTCTGTCTGCAATTCCTCTTGAGAGCCTGTTGGTTCTTGTGTAACAACAGGTTCTTCTGTCTGCACTTTCTCTTGAGAGCCTGTTGGTTCTTGTGTAACAACAGGTTCTCTTATTCCAACAGAGGATTGTGGTATTTCTGTCTGTGCAACAACAGGCTCTTTTATTTCATCTGCAACAGCGGCAACTTCCTTCATTGGTACTGCCACTATCTTGTATCATGCTTGAGTATATATTTCACCACAGTCGGCGCACATATACTCATTATCTCTACTTTTCTCTGCTGCAGAGGCTACTCGTGCTAAAACATGCAGGCTGAATTCATTTTGATATGCTTCTTTAATCCTTATTATCTCCTCCTGATAATCCTGAATCTGTGATTTCAGGAATTCAATTTCTTCCTGCAAGGCAGGTATGGTAGGCTGATCTTGCGGGGCAGTAGGCTCCAGTGGACGCAAAGGTTGTGCTTCATCATCTTGGTCAGTATTCCCCGTAGGTGGTTCTTGTGTGTCACCTGGGGAAGTGGCTGGTTCTTGTGTTGCAGCCATTTGGTCACTATTACCTTGGGTGTCGGTAGCTGGTTCTTGTGTGTCAGCTGCCTTAACATATGATGTCACGAAGCTATGAACGCTCTGCATCTCAACTTCCGAGGGTGAGGGAGAGGAGCTTTGAGGATGGGTGGGGGTACAGATTCTTAAAGTGATGGATGGTGAACTAGGGGGGTTAGGAATTTTAGCTACTGTCGAAGATCGAGTTCTTCGTTTTGGTAGGAAAGCCATGAATTCAAGCATTTTTCTCTTCAGGCCAGCTTCAGGGGTAGTAGCCAGAGCAGCAGGTGTCTTAGCTGAAACCCTAATTTTTCTTCTTTTTGGTGGGGTTTCCTTTCTCTGTTGCTTTTTTCTTTTAAGCAGGATAATGGGGACATTATCGTCGGAAACATCAGTGGAAATGCCAAATATGGGAATGGAAGAACTGGTCTTTTTGGGGGATGGGGTTGTTCCTGCGGTCATTTCTGCTGCTGCTTGTTCATTCTCAGCAATTTGCGGGGATGTTTGGTGGGATTGTTCAGGGATGTGTTCTGCCTGCTGAGGGTTTTGCAGAGGGATTTGCTCAGGCATGTCCTCTGTTTACTGAGGAAGTTCATGTTTTGGTTGTGGAATTTTTGCTTCCTGCTGGGGATGAATGGGGGGTGGAGGATTATTTAAAGCAAGGCCTCTATTAATGAGTAATTGGGCTAAACGGTGATGTTTTAGGGAAAGAAGTGGACGCTTTGCGTTAACAACGTAACGTGACATGTTCTTAAGACAACCCAATAGATAATATGGCATGTTTATTAACTGACCATTTCTCAAATGATTTAACAACATGAAATCGTGCTGGTAAATTACCTGATAGCGGCCCTCGCACGTCAGATATTGCTTGAAAAATTCAACAACTCTCGACCATGGTTGAGGTAACGACCGAAGTGATACGCCTCTGCCCTTAGGTTCTACCTGCTCACCTGGTCAAAGAAAATCCTGCTGCGCATTGAGAATCAGGTGCTTTCTGCTGAACCATCATATGCCATTAGCTAGTAGCCTAGTAGCTTGGGCTATCACTTCCTCTGTGACTGGGATTTGAATTCCTTGAATGAAAAAGAATCCTTCTATTAGATTACATGCAAATTCAAGGACTTGCTGCTCATTAAAGTCCGGAAGTCTCCTGAAATACTCTATCCAGCCTGCTTGCAAGAAAATTTGATAGATGTCCGGATAGAGTTCAAGGACCGTTGTCGAGCCAGGTTCATGTGTGATAAGAGTTCCTCCCATGGCTATTGTTTCAGTGAATTTCCGAGTTCAGAGCTGAGCTTCCAATTTCAGTTCAGAGTAAAATGTCGCAAATGGTAACATACAGTGATAAGGTGACTTTTACATATTACCGGGAGAATTAAGGGTGGCAGCAGTTGGCGTGGTGTATCATTATAGGAGTTGCTTTGGTACTCCCCCCCCTTCTACATGTGAGCGATTTGATTGGAAGTCTAACTAATTGATAGTCCTATCAACTTTCACCGCATTATCTATTATTTAATGCCCATTGATAAACATGTGTACCTTCGTATTTTACCTTTTTTTTTTTATTGCTGCGTCAAAAAGTCTTATCTCATCCTTTGCTAAGTCATAATGATTACCGCGGATCTGAAAGTGTGGGAATATCAGCAATTTGTAATGATAATGATGGGAAGTGATAGTAGGGTGCTATCATCATCACAGGGAGTGGTATATTTTATCAAATTTTGTTCCTTGGGGCTGCAGTGGTAAAACTGGTGTGTGTGAGGGAATTAGCTGGGAAGGGATTTTCGTGACCGGGAAGCGATATTGTAGCACCAGGATTGGTGTTACAGCAATAGGGAATTATCGGGAAGAAGAGATTTGTAAAGACGGGAAATGTACTAGAGTGATGGAAATAGGGAAATAATGTTGCAACCACGGGAAATGGTGTTTGGGACAACAGGGAATGGTGTTGCAGCAACGGGGATGGTGTTGCAGCAATAGGAAATGGTGTTGCAGCAACGGGAAGTGGTGTTGTAGCAACAGGAATGGTGTTGCAGCAACGGGAAGTGGTGTTGCAGCAACAGAAGTTCCGCGTTTGCAAAATAATCCCTTTGAAACTTTTGTTTTCAGCTACTTCCCAAGCTAAAATCTGCAAAATACTGAAATGTAATATCGCAATCCTTGACAGGATTTATTAATTTCTTAAAAAAAAAACAGAATGTCTAACCTAAAAATTGCATAAATAATAGAAATTCAAGTGCTTTGAGGGGTAGCAAGTTCCCCTAGAAAGGAATACTGTTTTATTGCCATGCAAGTAGCTTTAAAATCTTCCTTGGAAACCGGCCGCTGGTATAATCGAAGTCGGTAGCCATTTACTAACAGTGGTGTTCTGCTCCCATCAATTGTTAAAAGTCTAACTGTTCCATTTGGAAAAACAGCATCCACTTCATACGGTCATAACCACCTTGTTCTTAACTTGCCCTGAAAATTCTCGAAACGGGAATCATAAAGTAGAGCCCAGTTACCTTTCTGGAACTACTTCTGCTTGATGGCTCTGTCATGCCATCTGCTTCTTTGTTGCTGTATCATCATTGTTTGATGGATGGCCTCCAGTCTTTTCTCATCCAATTCTTGAAGCTGTTGTAACCTGGCTGTCTGTGCATCAGTTAAATCAAGGTTAACAGCTAAAGCAGTTCTTAAGGTTTTGATTTCAAACTCTACAGGGAAAATAGCATTCTTTCCAAAAACTAACTCATAGAGTGAAAAGCCTGTTGTATTTCTCCAAGTGGTTCTATAGGCCCATAAGGCTTCAGGCAGTCTCTGAAACTAATCCCTTCTGTTCTCCTTTATAGTTTTTGTCAAGATGGCTTCAATGACCTTGTTGGTACTTTCCACCTGTCCATTTGCTTGGGGGTAGTATGGTGTAGTCATTTTGTGCTTGATATGATATTTTTGGAGCGTGTCTTTGAAGCCATGAGAATTAAAAGGAGGTCCTCCATCACTGACTAATTCTCTAGGTAATCCAAATCTAACAAAGATTTCTTCAAATAAGAATGTTAGTATTGCTTCTTCATTAGCTTTAATGAGTGCTTTGGCCTCTACCCATTTAGTCATATAATCCGTGCATACTAATATGTACACTCTTTGATTAGATGGAGGATTAATGGGACCTACAAAATCTAATGCCCATTTCTCAAAAGGTTCAAGAGTTACCTGGGGATTGAGTGGCATTTCATCTCTATGGTTAGGCTGGCCCATTCTTTGACAGCTGTCACATGCCTTCACATATTTTCTGGCATCTTTAAAAAGTGATGGCCAATAATACCCCATTCTAAGTACCTTGTGTGCTGTTCTTTTGTCTGCAAAGTGTCCTCCACAAGGGTCATCATGACAAGATTTTAGTATGTCATAGATCTCGTCTTCCCCGACACATCTCCGGATTTCCTGATCTATCCCTGTATGGAACAGACATCTGCTTATCCAGCTGTACCTAGTGCTCTGCTGAATGATTTTCCTTTTTTCTCTGTGCGATAGGTGTGATGGTAATTTTCCTGAAACTAAGTAGTTAGCAATATCTGCATACCAAGGTGAGTGGGCAGAGACTGCAAATACATAGTCATCGGGAAAAGAATCATCTACTGGAATATTTTCATTAGTTTTTAACCGAGAAAGAAAGTCAGCAGCTACATTTTCTTTTCCTGGTCTATCTACAATTGTGATATCAAATTCCTGCAATAACAGTAACCATCTAGTGACTCGGGCATTTGTAACTGATTTATTCATTAAATATTTAATGGCCGAGTGGTCGGTATGCACAAAAGTAGTATAACCAGTGATGTAATGCCTAAATTTGTTGATAGCATAAATAACTGCTAGAAATTCTTTCTTAGTGACCGTATAATTGAGTTCTGCGGGAGTCATGTTTTTACTAATGAAGTAAATGGCATAGGGAAGACCATTTTCTTCCTATCCCAGGACAGCTCCTATGGCAGTGTCAGAAGCATCAGAGGATATGTGAAAGGGGAGTGCCCAATCTGGTCCTCTTAAAATGGGAGCTATGGACAACTAATGTTTAAGCTGATCAAATGCTTTTTCACAGTCATCAGTCCACTTAAA
>APFE031094263.1:80287-100358 GCA_000404065.3 Pinus taeda | reverse complement strand
CTGAAGCAGTCGCCTCGGCAGTGGTATAAGAAGTTTGATTCTTTCATGTTGAGTCAAAAATATGTTAGAAGTGAATATGATCATTGTGTTTATTTTAAATAGTTGAATAATGGAATATTCATTATCTTGGTATTGTATGTTGACGATATACTTTTAGCAAGCAAAAGCATAGAAGAAATCAATAGGTTGAAGGCTCAGATGGCTAGGACATTTGATATGAAAGATCTAGGAGCACTAAGACAAATTTTGGGCATGGAGATTTTCAGAGACAGGAGCAATGGTAAGCTATGGCTATCACAACAAAAGTATATTGAAAAAATACTTTTGAGGTTTGGTATGGATAATGTGAAGCCTGTTTCAGTCCCTTTAGCTTCCCATTTTAAGCTTTCTTCGAGTTTATGTCCTAATACAGATGAAGAAAAGGATTATATGTCTCGAATTCCATATGCCAATGTAGTAGGGTGTTTAATGTATGCGATGGTTTGTACTCGACCAGATATTTCACATGCAGTTGGGGTTTTCAGCAGGTACATGGAAAATCTGGGTAAAGAACACTGGTCAGCAGTGAAATGGGTGCTTCGGTATTTGAGAGGCACAAGTAGTTATTGTATTTCTTACAATAAGAGTAGTGAATTTGTTTGCGGATATGTTGGTTCCGATTTTGCAGGTGATTTGGATAAGAGAAGGTCAACTTCAGGGTACGTCTTTACTCTTGCAGGTGGAGCTATCAGTTGGATGTCAAAGCTACAGAACATTGCTGCTTTGTCCACTACTGAAGCAGAATACATTGCTGCTTCTCATGCTTGCAAAGAGGCGGTTTGGTTGAAAGGTTTGCTTGGTGAGTTTGGTAGGTTACAGGATAACATCAGTTTACTTTGTGACAGTCAAAGTGCAATACATTTGGCTAAAAATCCGGCCTATCATAGTAAGTCAAAGCATATTCCAATCAAATATCATTTTGTAAGACAGGTTATCACTCAAAGGGGCGTTTCTCTTGAAAAGGTGCATACAAAGGAGAACTGTGCAGACATGTTCACGAAACCAGTTTTGTTGGAGAAGCTACGCTGGTGTTTGGCTTCTCTTGGCTTGCAGAAAAGATAAAATAATAATAACAGGGCATCAGGCGAATTGTTGTCAAGGTGGAGATTGTTGAGATTTTCTGTTTGTAACAAAATAGGAAAAATCTCAGCTGATGACAACAATAGAATTCAGGTCCTAGACTAACTCCAGGTTTTTGGGAGGGAGTTAATGCCTCCTATATTTGATGTGAGGGAACTAATGAGGCTGTTAGATTCTCTATGCTATATAACAGGCAACCATTCGGATGGTTTTCTAAGAGAGTGAGAGTTTTATTGAGGATTTCTTGATGTAATCTCCAATTTGATTAATAAATTCCTGATGCCTATGTTTGGTGGACATAGCCCAGATTGGTTGGGTGAACCACGTTAAATACTGTGTCATATGTGGTTGATATTCTGCTGTGTATTTAATTTTTTCTGTGCACCTAGACCAACAGAAACATTTGTCATTACAGTAGTCAAAGATGTTCAATTCACCGTAAAACACTTTAGATTCTTTCATTGGTCGTTCAACCTGCTCAATTTCTCCATCAAATTGACTAGAAATACATATATATGCCCGAAAAATAAATTAAAACAAACATTTTACTTGAAGTACGTGAATAGTAACATAAAAAGTAGTTTACCTCTCATTTTTATCATTTCATTTCGAATTTGGGATTTTGGAGCTCTAGAGTGGTTTTCCCCCTCAAATTTCATCAACTTATTTCAGGAGATCTGGTGGACTATTCTCTGTGCTGTTAGGACCAGGTAGGAGCTAACCTTGAGCTCTTCATTTTCATTCCATCCTTTACTAATTTTGAGCAAGTTTTTCCCTGCTTCTATGCCCTTGGGGTTTGAAGAACTCGTTCTCTGTCCATCACAATTGGTCTACATCGAAAAGTGCGATGCATACTGAGCTAGACACTTTTGCCTTTTTTTGCTCAAAATTGGATCCTAATTCATCTTTTGTTTGTGTTTCAGACTTTTGTTGGATCAAGATGGTAATCACATGGCATGAACCTGAACATGAAGAAGAGGACATGATTACCTTACATGATCAGGGTACAATTACTGCACTGCGAAACTGTGGCTTTCTAAAATTTTTCCGCATATCCAGCATGAGGCAACAAATCAGTTTATTGCAGTATTTTCTCGATGCTTGGGATCCAATCAACCAGGTATTCCAGATGAGAGGCAAATCTATCCCATTGACCATTGAGGGCATCTAATTTCTGACAAGGTTATCGAGGCGTGGTGCCCCTCTCTCACTATCAGGATCCACCCGTGGGGGTGAATCTATGATAGACTATATTCGCTAGTTTTGTAGAGATGGATCTTAGCCTAGCAGGGATGGTAAGATCAATATCTGGGATGTCACTGATTGGCCCTTGAGGACCATTTTATTTACCTTTACTAGATTGGCTGGCAGTGCGGCTCTTCATTTGGCCAACAAATATTACATGCAGTATGCCCTGGAATGCCTAGAACTAAAGGTGTTCAACTGGTTTGAGGCAGTACTTCTTGTTATAAAAGAACATCTCTCTAAGGTAAAGAATGGAATATCCAAGAACTTTGGCTATGGTTTCATCTTAACTACTTTCACTTTGGAGAGGATTCCATTGATGCAGCCACAATACATTTCACTAGGATTGCTAGCACCGAGGGAACCACGGATGCAGAGGTGGGTTGATCTTATGGCTAGACATGCTGGTCAATCACATATTTCCTTCTCTAATGCCTTCTTTGAGAGGTTTGACCGTCAAAATATGGTCTTTGCAGAGTACCCATACGTTGGGATGGATTTCCAAGGCGACCCAGATTTGGCATTACCGGTTGGCGAACAGTGGAGTGCCATAGGTAAAATGATTCGACCACATTTTTGTTTATCAGTTTTATAATGTTTTTGTGTTTTTAAATGTTATCAAGACTAATCAAAATCATATGTGTCTACAAATATTGGGCCAGTGCGACCAACGGTACACCTGCAGGTAACAGTGGATGTTCCAGTAGGAGAGGCTATTGGGAGGGTTGTCCTTTGAGATTTGGACATATCGGAGACCCTAGCAGTGCTGCAGGATTAGATCGAGGGCCTTACTCTCGGTATTCAGGATGTGAGGAGTGACGAGTTACCCTTGAGGTTACAATGCCACACCATTGGTGTGCCAAGTCGATGGCCCCAGTGCTTGCACATGATCGCACAGGTGGTGACATGTTATCACTAGCATCATTAGTCGAGGATGCTTTTTTGCATTCATTTTGAGTTTCTTGGTCATATAACCGATTTTGTCTTGGAAACAAGACATTTTGTAAAAACTATAAACAGTTATATATTTTTTATTTTCAGAGTTTTTTATCTTGGTTAAGTTATGCAATCCTGATGCAAATGTTAATGTAAAAATGCTTTCTTTACAAATGCTACAAATGTCTATCTAACACAGTTTGCTAATGAATCAGCTAATGTGTTTAAGTTTCTAGAAATGTGTTGATATTGAATGGAATCAAACTGTCTTTCCAAAATCCTAACTCATAGGAACATACGATAAATAGCTTGGTTCCAAACGGAATAAATGCCAGTAAGTTGTAGAACGACGAGTTACAAATCTAGCCCGACAACAAGCCGGTGTATGCCATGTGAAATTGCATTAGAGACAAGCTCAATCAATGCGCTATACTCATCGATGTTGTTCATTGATCGACCAATACATATCCCCCTAAAACTTACTAACTCGCCACTTGGAGCAAAAATGGCCCAGGCTACAGAAGATAGATTCTGTGTACTATGACTAGCTCTGTCGGCATACCTAACAAATGATTCCAAAAAGTTTGACATCTGCAACAAATGCAAAGTGGATTACCTAACCAAAATAATAACTCTTAAAAGAAAAAAAAAATGTAACAAAATTATTTATACAAAGAGATAACTATGCTTAATCAAGCATAGTAATGCTTAAGATACAACCTATTTCGAGGTTGCAATAGTGGAATCCCATCATAATCCACCAGCTCATAGGCTCCTTTTTCCAATACTCAGTTAACAATGTAGGGGCCCATCCATAATGGTTCGAACTTACCTTCTCCCAATTTGTCAGAGTCCTGATCATACAGCGAGACCAGGCCACCTTCTGAGAAGACACGAGGCTTGAAATTTTTGTCAAATTGCGCTTTGACACGTTTCTTATGTCCTTCATTAGCCAGTGCGATGTTATGAAGGGTTTCATCCAAGTGGATTAGTTCCAAGAAACGAGCCTCTTCCTCTGAAGTTTCGGGAAGCAGATCAATTGCGAGCTTGAGAGATGAAATTTTGGCACTGAATTGGTAAGACAATTTCTAGACCATACACCAACTGGAAGGGTGTAAATCTGGTCGCATTTCTCACCAAAGTTCTATATGCGCATAGGGCTAAGTATAGGATAAAATGCTAATTACATTTGTGGACTCTAATCATTCTTTGTAGCATGCGCTTAAGGACTTTGTTGATCGCCTCAACTTGTTCGTTAGCTTGCAGATAATATGGAGTAGAACTATCGTGGGACAATCCTAATTTGGCAGTCAATTCAACCATCATGTGATTGCAAAAAAGCGACCCATATCTATGACTATAGCCTATGGGACACCAAATCTAGAGACTACATGATTAAAAAAAAAGAGCAGTCGTTTTGCCACTATTGTTTAATGTAGGCATCACCTCGGCCCATTTTGTAAGATAGTCGACATCGACTATAATATACCCATGCCCCCTAGCTGAGGTGGGGTTACATGTCATGAAATCTATGCCCCATTTAACAAATGGCCCAACAACAACTACTGGGTGTAGCAGTGCAGGTGGTAAGCGATCAAAAATGTGGCAAGCATGGCAACTTCTGACTGCAATTTTGCAATCTTTGAATATAGTGGGCTAGAAGTAACTAGCTCGTAAGATCTTTTGTGTAGTAGCATAACCAGATATATGTCCCCCACATGCACCTGAATGACAGTCATTCAGGACTTTTTCGGCCTTGTCATGCATGAGGTACCTTTACAAAACTGTATCAACACCATGACAGTAAAGCGTATCACCAAGGATCATGTAGTCTTGTGCTTGGTATCAAATATGTTGTTGTTCAGAGCAAGAGGTGTTAGGCCTAAATGTTTGGGTTTCGAGATAGACCAATATATCTTCGTACCATGGATCACTTGACGATATCAGAAACAATGTCTTGTCCACGGTTGATGCTTTATATGTGGAATCATTGGACGACGATGGGTGGTCACAAAGTAACTCCACAAAGACCAAAGATTTCTTTGATTTGGATTTGGTGAATTCCAGATCAAACTCTTGCAAAATGGCTATCCATTTGGAATATTTTCCCCCTAGTAATTGACGTGATAAAATGTAGGTCATAAGATTGCAATATGATAAAATGGTAGTTTTGTGAAAGAGAATATAGTGTCGAAATCGATGTACTACTTGAACAGTTGCTAAAGCTAGTTTTTCAACATAGGAGTACCTACTTTCTGCATCATTTAAGTTTCAGCTTAAATAATAGATAGGATGTTCTATCCCATTGTCCTCTTGCACTAAAACCATTGCAATGGTTGTATCTGTGGTGGCTAGATACAGGTTAAATTCTTTTTTATAGTTAGGAGCATACATTAATGATGCTTTTACTAGGGAACCTTTTAAAGCATCAAAGGAAGCTTGCACAACCTAATCCCAGTTGAAGGGTGTTTCTTTTTCAAAAGACACGTATAATCTTTGGCAAGTTCAGTGTAATTTGGAATGAACCTCCTTAGAAAGTTTGCTTTCCCTTGAAGTTTCTAAATCTGAAGCAAATTTGAAGGTGGAGGCATGTTAAGGATTGCCTGAACCTTACATGGGCTGAGTCAAATTCCGTCCTTAGAAACTACGAAACCAAGTAACCAACTAGAACCAACACAAAACACACACTTGTGTAGATTGAGTCATATCTTGTAGTGTCAGCAATGTAGAAATATGGCTCTCAAATGATGCGGATGATTGGTTCGCTTTCACGAATGAGCTAGTAGATCGTTGAGATATGGTTGAACGATGTGTTTGATGTCATGGAAGGCATAGTTCATTACCCTCTGAAAGGTTGCCCCTACATTCTTCAAATTGAAAGGTAGTTTATGGTATGCGAATGTGCCCCATGGACATATAAATGTAGTCTTCGACTGGTCTTGTGGGCAGATATTGATTTGGTTGTATCCAGAAAAACCATCCATGAATGAAAAGATTTCGCATCCTGCACATTCATCAATTATCTGGTTGATGAAGGGTGTAGGGTAGTTTTCCTTTGGACATGCTTGATTTACATCCCTATAATCAACGCACACTATAATTGCTCCTTGCTTTCTCATCATAGGAACACTATTCAATACCCAATCAGTGAGAGGAACAAAGTAAATCAAACTAGCATGCAAAAGTTTTTCAACTTTGACTTTAATGGAAGCGACTTTCTTCGGGTGAACCGGTCAAAGTTGTTGTTGTACTGGTTTGACATCTAGATACATCTTGATTTCATGTTCAACGATGCTCAAGTTAATTCCTGGCATTTCTTCATATGACCATGCAAAGACATCTCTGAATTTGTGAAAGAGGGCATAGTATTTTTCTAGTTTTGAAAGAGAACAAGATTTGCCAACATGAATATTCTCTACAACATTATGTTTGGTCGAGATATTAATGACGATAGTTTCCTCAATATTGGACATATTTCACTCATAATCCACTGCATTTATAGTATTTGATAGGAAATAAAAAACTAAAGGATGATTAAGGTCACTTGAATAATCCTCATTGTTATCTTGAAGGTGGGAATGATGGTGGTGGTAATCTTCCCACGACGTCTCTCCTATCATCATTGACTAAATGATTCCTTCATCTATAGAATGTATATGAGACCAAGGATCAGAAGAGGTACCATACTCTAGAGACCTATCTATCCAAACACTGGCTGAGTGTTGATTTGGGTTTGTTGCCCAGGCCCAGAAAATTGATTGCTACAAAGATTCTATAGGGCTTGGGGGCAACACTTGGCAATGATCCACACTATCAAAATGGTCAGGGTTCTTCTTAATCTTTGATGATGCAAAAGATATCATATGACAAGTTTCCACTGTGGCCACTTCCGCCGGATTAGTTGGTGGCGGGAAGGAAAAAATACCCATTAAGGAAGGGTATTTTAGGAGACCTACTCCGATATTTTGAAGCAATTGAGAACTTCCATGGATCAATGGAATTCTTCCAGTAGTTTGTGAACTATTGGTAAAAAATGTCAGTTGGTCAATGATTGTAATCCCACCTTGGAAGGGAAATGCAATCTTTATAAAATAGGTTGACACAACGGCGACCATAGCATAAATCTAGGGCCTTCCCAATAAGATATTGTAGTCAAGATTTCTATCAATGACTTCGACTTCAATTTCTACTATCTTGCCCCCAGTTCAACTTGTAAATTACTTAATATCCCATATGGAGTGTATGTTCTTCCATCAAATTCTTTTAATTTCATTGATGATCGTGACAAGGTTGGTGAGCCTAAAGTTTTCCAGCAACTCATTGACATAATACAGGTAGATGCCTGCTCATCGATGATTGTTCGATGAACAGTTTTATTGAGGGCTTTTACCTGCATAAGGAAAGCATGTTGGACTGGTAACTGAGGTTTGTATGCTTTATTATTAAAGGCCACAAGATTGGAATTCACTAGATCGATCCCACCTATTGCTAATAACAAATCCTGCTTTTGGGAGGGGTAGTTCTGCAGTACTTCATGTGTTGACATAGCGGATGGCAATTGAGCTAGATCTTCCACTATATTAAAATTCTATGCTACTCGAGCATGAGGATTAAATGTTGATTTATGTACTACTCCCTTTGGTGGCTTTATAGTTAATTCAGGAATGATGGGTGGAACAACTTTTGAAGAAGTTGTTATCGAACTACTGGGTTGATCTGTAGCTTTGTTGTTTGACGACGGTGGATTCTCGTAATATTTATTCCTTGTCGATATCAAAGCATCATTTTGTTGTTTCGATATGGATAGCATAAGCACTTGCAATGTGGAAGCATGATCGATAGCAACCAAATTAGTTTCTGGGTTTGGAAACAGATCACTCAACACTGCTAAGGTAGTTGAAATTTCTAAAAATTTTGTAACCTCAACCTGATATGGTCAATTTTTTGTGAAATGGTCCTCATCGCATATGAAACATGGTTGATGAGGTTTCTTTTGCCCAGAAAGGTTTTTAGAAGATTTTCAAGGAGGTGAATTCTCCTCTTTCTTCTTATTATTTTTTCCTTTCTTCTTGTCCCCTGGTTTCTTTAGATTCTTGCCCTTGTTAGATGACATGGCATTAATCTCCGAGGCAAGAGATTGGTCATTTGCTTTTTGACTAGAAACTGCAAGGGCTTTTCCGAATGGAGCCTTTGTGGTTTGCATGCTTGAGGTATTGATCATGCCATCACCGGCATGAGAGTCCCTATTCGATTTAGGAGGGGGAGGAACAGAAAATTCCGGTCTAGGAGCATCAGGAATTTTGTCGTAGAGCGTGTCAGACTGAATGTAGATCAAGTCTAAATATTGTGCACGAGAAATGAATTGCTCTTCAGTGAAAACTCCTTTTGCCACATCCTCAGTAATTGAAGGTAATAATGACTTAATAAACCACTCAGCTAGGAGCTGATCGGGAACATACATCTTTACCATTCGACAATGATGCCACCACTCATGAATATGATCATATATGTGAGTGGTTGTTTTTTGTTTGAATTTGGTAAGGAGTTTTGTCCCTGTTTCCTACCTTATGGGTAACTGAAAGTGGGTTAGAAAAGTAGTGGAAAGGGTACTGAAGTTAGCAAATGAAGCTCTAGGCAATTCAATATACCATTTTGTTTTTGGACCAGTTAACGTTTGCTGAAAAAGGCGAAGCTTAAGCAAATCATCATTCAAGGTGTTAGAAGAACACCACAAATGAAAGGTCATTACGTGATTCGATGGATCTTCACCAAGATTTCCATTGAATTTAGGAATATCAGAGGGAAGTTTATGAGGAACCACTAGCCACCAAGGGGCGTATGTAATTGGATCATTCGTTAGCCGGTTCAAATCTAGTAATTCTAGAGTTGCTACAAAAGGAAACTGTTGATCTAGGTTTGGTGAAGCATACCCAGGATAAGATGGGATTGCTTGAGCAGTAGGTCGTTGCATACCAGCATAATGTATCTGATGCTGGTAACTTTGATAAGGTTGTTGGACATAACCATTATAGTATGGTTGTTGGTAACTGTTTTGAAAAACAATTTTCCATTACCTACAAGGCCTTGTTGCTCAGATCCTCGGTAAGTTTGTTGGTATTGTGGTTGTTGATATTGTACCAGCAATGGTTGTTGGACCATTTGCTCTTGTCCAATACTGGATGTTTGACCAAGATGCAGGGTGATAGTACCCGTTTGAGCCTGAGTCATTCTAGGTATGGAAACACTAATTTGAGGTTGCAACTGAGTCATAGAGACAACATGTTGTTGTATTGCAACTTGAGAGACTTGAGGTTGACACACAATAGGCAATGCTTGTACTTGTGACATAGTTACAATAGCAGGTGTGGTGGGAATGTTTGACCCAGGTTGGACTGATTGCATTGAATATACAACCCTTGGTTGTTGAGGTAGTATTGGTACCCAACTGCTAGATGTAATTCTAGTTTGCCCTGAATTTTGCTGTGAACTCTCATATGGTTGTTCTCCAGGAGGGAACAACGAAAAAGCATACTGCCCTCCATATGACGGAAATCTAGTGTTCAAAGGATATATCGGTCTTTGAAGACTAGTATGCCCAAATTGATATTGGCATGTAGGATCAATCTGCTAAGTTTCAAAATAAGAAATACTGGATGGGATTCCGAATGAACAAATAGGAACAGACCATGTTGTCGAAACAGTCCCTGAGTGGACTCCAGCTAGTGATTGATAACTAGCCAGGATAGATGGCATACCAGCAAACATTGTAGGAATGGCAGAAGGTAGTTCTGCCATAGTTGTATCAGATGACATAGTCTTATACATCAATGGTTGCTCAGACATGTTTAGTCTATCCAAGATATTTTCTAGTGATTAGACAGGATCTTGCGATGAAGGATGATTAAAAGAACTAACTTCAGGAGTAGAAGGATACAAGTGGATCCCAGTTACGGAGTACTGAATGGAAGATCCTCTATTATCTCTTCTATAGAAATCAGTCCAGGTGGAAGAGGTAGACTGCCAGCTCCATAAAATATTTCTAGAGCCGAAGAAGGTATAGCTTCTACAGTGACAGATACCGGGGGAGTTGACACCTTCTGATTTCTAGAATTCATCTTCCAGATGTTCAAGAAAGTGAACTTCAGTCTCTGGATCAACTCTAGTTGGAGCTGTTTCAGGAATAAAAGTGTCTACCATTACACTAGGAACAGTTCTAATGTCCTCTTATAACTGTGGAACTTCTTCTATAAAGGCAGATGTACCAGGAATGATCGGAGTAACTATAGTCTCTGATGATATTGAAACACACGTTTCAAATAAACCAGGAGAAGTGGACTCAGTTAAACAAGACTGTTTTGCCCAAAATGGTTTTGTTTCCATAATCAAAGACAATTGACTTGCTAGTCTCTACGAAAGATGGGGTTTTTATTGACTTTCTTCCACGATTGCGGATTATTTGATCAACTCAAAATTAAAAGGGGAAAATGTTATTCCGAATTAAATAAATTTTAATGATTCTTTGACACAACTTTGTTTTTTCAATTTTTAAGAGTCGAGAAAAAGCTAAAGATGACTCTAGTCCCCTTCGATTTTTAATGAGCCTAAAGTGAAAAGTGCTCAGATGGACCTTTTCTTTTAAGGAGTCAAAAAGGAACGAAAGTGACTAGTCCATAGACAAAGGAATTACCAAACCAATCGAAAAACTGTAATATACACCTTGGTGATAAATTTAAGAGAAATTACCAAGGACTTACGTACGACAGTCAATCTTCCCGAATGCTGTCTTCAGTGCATTGCGATCGATAGGGCGGCAAACACAACTTCCTATGGATAAAGGATATCAGCCTATTGTGGTCTCCCAATATATACTCTACAGTATGGGCAGCACAAGTCTATGCTAGCACTTGTCGTATCAAAGAGGAGGAATCACCCAACCTTCGATGAAAATGATAGTTACTAGATTTTACGACGTCAGAACACATCTCTAGCCTAGACCTCTAGATGTGTTGCGTTAGGTTCCAAAGCATTGTTAAGTTCATTGAAATTTATTTTAGAGTTGATCTTGCTTAGAAGTTTGCCTTTCAAGGTTCACCACATGATGTAGATGTAAAATTCCTAAATATGCAATCTAAATTGATAAACAATCATTGTTTACCTTTTAGCAATGAAAATCCTAGCTACTAAGGAAAGAAGATTACGATTCTTTCAAACAGAGAGCAAAGATCACACACTAAATTCACTTTTCCTAAATCATTTTTCACACATAGTCTAAATGCAAATGCACATGCATGTATTTGTTTTTCATTCCCTTTAGTGTGAAGAATGCCAAAAAGGAAAACTGAGTATAGATTTGAATTATTTTCTTCAAAGCGACATTTCGATGATTTCTTTTCAAAATGAAAGGAAGACAAAACGACACTTTTCAATTTCAAACAGAAAAAACTTTCGACACTTCAAATATTAACAATTCAAATCAAATACATGTCAAAAGGTTCAATCAACTATATAGAGAAGGAAGACTTTACGAAACTTCTCTTCTTTGACACAAAATGACAACTATGACACTTTTTGCACCAAAACGAGAGTTCGATTCGAGCAACTTTTCGACTAAGGATCATAAATGATGGACAAATACATAAAAACATTTACTAATCCTAATCAATGGAGGCTGGTCTATGTAAGGCAAGGAGGCTTTATCAATTATATATTGCTCATAAACAACAAAAACAATTAAATAGAGCTGAAAACAAGGACAAAAAACCCAAATTTCAGGGAGAGAAATAGGATTACTCAGTCATCACACATGTGCTTCACAGAAATAGGGATGCATCTCACCTGCTACACATGGGATGTACGATGCATATTGGCTTCCAGTTATAGACAGTGCGATGGGAAAGGAGTGAAACTGAGGTGGGTTTTTGCTCAAATTTGCAGCTGAGTTAGTGATTTGCGCTGAGCTATGATGGACAGTAAAAAGTAAAGTACAGAGGAATGATCTTGGGAGGTTACTGGGCTACCACATTGGTGTTTATAATGCTTGTAAGTTAGATGTTCAGTTCATAAACTAAACCGGAGATTGACTGAAGCAGCATTCATTTACTATGCATGTGCAGAGCAAGAGTAGTTCGAAGGCTATCTAGCTAACTTGAAGCTCCGTCTGTAGTTTACAAAGCAAACAACAATAACAAACAAACAAACTATTTTCTCCCCATTGGAGTCACCATTTTTTTTTTGGGAAAACTAATGTCTTTTCGATTTGCTAGTTCCACTAAGATTGGCAACTATCTTAGAAACAAACAATCAAAGCAATTTGTGATTTCCTCTATGTATGATAGATAAGAGAGAAGCAGAGGACCAACCTGGATCTTCCGTTTGACTCCTTGCTTGATTTCTCCCCCCCTTGATAGAGCTTGCCACTCCTCTCCTACTTGTCCCACTTAGAGAATACTTGTAGAAACAAAGTAACAGAACACCATCAAAGCATCTCGATCTATTATATCATAAACAATGCAGAATCAGAAATACATTGAGCATACAATGGCATGTATGGAGGAAAACTTAAAGAATTTTATTACAATAGAAGGGAGAATTACAACCCAGCTGTCTGATCTAGCATCATCCTCCTAGCATCAAAGCCCTTTTCACCTCATGAAAAGTAATATCACCCAACAATACAATGCTTCTTCTCAAAGACAAACTATCAGCACTTCCTTACAAATTATCAAATTCCAACCTCTAGATCTCTCAGTTGAGGGATCCATTTATAGATGTTTGCAAAGGTGTGAGCCATCTCTGGGGTTTTTGATTAGCGCCATTCCACTTGTAGTTCTTAGTTCCACTTGGAGATTTCTTGGATCTCTTTCTCATCCCTGGGAAAATTCAGAGAGGCAAGTGTCATAGAGAAAGCTTCTAGAAGATTCCATGAGCATCCACTTAGCAAACTGTCTTATACATTTTTCTATTCTCGTTCATCACACCCCACAGAAGGCCTCTTTAGTATGCATCGCACTTGGCTAGTGTAGGAGTCAGTATGCATCGCACCCTGATAGTGGAGCAGTTAGTATGATCCAGTTTTGGCCAGTTCTGATTGGTTTTTTAGGTGGAACTTCTGGGGAAATGATGTAATCAGTTGACTATGATCCTCTAGGGTATGAAACACCACTTTTAGGGGTTAAAGAGCCCTTGGTTTATCGACATATAAGATTGGGGTTACAGTGCCCAAATATGTCTATAACACCTACCATATTCAAAGATTGCATTATTGCTATCAGAAGCTATCATACATGCCAGATCTATGATTGTAAATTTAGATTACCACTTGCACCATCACATCCTATCATCACTGTTGTACTATTTTCCAAATGGGGCATTGACTTCATGACATGTAACCCTCACTCCGCTGGGGGGGCATGGGTATATTATAGTCGCCATTGACTATTTCATAAAATGGGCTGAGGCAATGCCTACATTAAACAACAGTGGTGAGACGACTACACTTTTCGTTTTCAACCACGTGGTTGGACAATTTGGTGTACCATAGGATATAGTTACAGATCATGGGTCACATTTTCGCAACCACATGATGACTGAGTTAACTGCCAAGTTGGGACTTTCACATGATAGTTCTACTCCTTATTATCCGCAAGCTAATGGACAAGTTGAGGCCATCAACGAAGTCCTTAAGTGAATGCTTCAAAGAATAATAGGGGTTCATAAACAAAACTGGAATTTAATCATGTACTTTGCTTTATGGGCATACTGAACCTCGGTAAGGAATGCAACTGGATTCACACCCTTTCAGTTAGTGTATGGTCTGGAGGCAATCTTGCCGATTGTTGGCATTATGATGAATGTGTTGTACTTGATGGAAACCCTCTTGTAGTAGAAAAACTCACTTATACATGGTAACTAAATGAATCTTCACAAGAGATATCAGATGTGACATTAATACATGATAGTTATGATGCAGGGCAATTCAAATGAAATGACAGTTCGTAGTGCAGCAAGTTAACATTATGATACAGGTGTTGTCCTTAATGATGAAGATCAAAGTACTACAAGTTAACAATATTGAATCACAATTCAGGCTCACAGAATGAAAGAAAAAGAGGTTTACGTAGGTTTACCTTAACAAAGCTGAGTATACACACAAGTTCATTAAGTAGAAGGCGTGTATGCATATACATGCACTTTCATGCAAGGAAAAGTGCGTACATGTTGGAAACTAAGCTTTTTCTCCTTGGTATTTGGACCATGGTATTTTGGTATTGGTCCATGGTATTTGATCTGAGGTATTAACCCAAGGTATTTGGACCAAGGTATTGGTTCTAAGTGGTTTTAGACCATGATATTGAGTAAGGCCTAAGAATATAAAAGGAGGAGAATATCATTAGGCAAAGCCACTCAGAAAGTCTCAAATATCTAATGAAGTGTGAGATCCAGTATGTTGGTTATGGGTTTATGATGCTTTTCTTGATCTGTGTGATCCGAATTGGATCCTTAAACTCTCTTAAAGCTACCCAAAATCTATAAAAACTCATACCGAAGTTTAAAGTCTTGTAGATGTCAAAGCCTATTAGAAATAACCTCTGAACAACAACAATTTGTGGTTAGCATGGAACAACGAGGACCCTCGGTCAAAGTGCGCTGACCGAGGCCCATGGAGATCGCGCAGTGGCGCAAACTAGCAATTGGGAAATCTAGATCAGGAAACAAAGGTTGTTTTTGATGCACGATTAGCACAAACCCCTCGAGAAAGAAAAGCCCCAAGTGCTCGATGACAAGGGAAGCCAAGAAACCATGGGAAAAGCACTAAAACTGAAGGTGGGTTCCACACTCTAAAATTGGTGGAATATTGGAGGCGTTTCGGGTGCTAAGCAGATTTGGCAGGGGAACGAGCGATTCCTTATGTTGAATGATGCGTGTATGGTGGATGAGAGAGAAAACCTCTCTCATTGCAGGCTAATGTTTGACCAAGTCAATCGCGCAATAAGAGTGATAATCGTAGGATCTGGAGGCTTTGGATATAATGAAAGAGATTGCACCTGATGGGAGACCAGATTTGGTGGAAGAAATAGGCTGAAGCATATGAAGGTTTGAAGTCTAGTTTGACCATTGAGTTGGTGGATGAATCATTTCACAAAGTAACTGAAATAACGAACTGTCAAGGAAAGCTGGTGCTCAATTCATGAGAGGACAAGTGGCCAACTCCTTGTGAGACGTTACATAGTGGCAATGAAACAGAGGTAGGGAATCCCAAGCGAATAGTAGTAGGCGATTTGAAGAGATGGAAGAGGAAGCGAACAGTCATGAGACAGATTATCCTTAAGCCATGAATAGACAGAGAATAGATGAGGAAGAAAAAGGAGACAGGAAAAAAGAGAGAGCAGCCTAGGAAGCAATAAGAAGACCTAGAAGCAGAGAAACTAGAGCCGAGCTCACTGTAATAGGCAGAGCCACCAGAGGTTGGACGTAGAGTTGCAGAGCTAGAGAGCTCTAATAGACTTGTAAGAGTCACGTGGCTGCAGTGAAGTTACAACACAACAAGAGATCGAATGATCGAGCTGTGGCTGTTTGTCTAAGGTGTGTCAAATACAGGAGGAGTTCTAGAGACAAAGGTAGAATTCTGAGGGAGTCAGAGAAGCCAGAAGCTTGAGAAGCTCAGAGCACTCACAGAAGGAGTCTAGTCCAGAGAAGCCTAGACCTGTCTGCAGAACAAGGACAGCCAGGGGAAAGATGGCATTCTAAGCCCATTGGTTCAACTGTAAACCAATGGAGTTAAGTCTAGCACTTGTTAAAGAATTGAATCCATAATCCCAGAGAGCCTAATCAAGCTGATTAGAGCTCAAGGAGACGTAGCCCAAGATATCAGGGTGAACTCCATATTATATTGTTGTCTTATGTGTTTGTTTTTACTCCAACTTTAACTACTATTATATGAATTTATATATCAGTTTAAGTACCTTCCCATATCAGCACAAACAAAGATTTTAAAGTAAATAATAAAATGAAAAAAAATACAAGCACGCACCCATATTTTCAAGCATTTCTTGTTTCCACATTGGTTGATCAAATAGGCAGGAAAGTTTAAAGCTTTGGAAGTGGGAGAGGTTCTTGTAAGTTAGACAAGAAGCCTAAGAGCCCCATTTTCAGATCAGGTGGTATTAGAGCTTAATATTGATTAACCCCACCTTCAAAGAAGGTTGTATCAGAATGCTTGATTAACAGGGCAAAGTTTGCTTGTCTGAAAGGTGTTTGGACAGTCAAGGATTGATTTCCTCATCGATTGTATGCTTGGTTGCAAACTGACTATTGTTTGAGTTTGTAGAGGTGAAGGGAAATCTATTGATAGCTTAGTCCAGGAAGGACACGAAGGAAGAGGAGTTGAAGGGATTCTTCTATCCCAAAGGACCTCAGGGAAATCCTCGAAGCACAAAAGGTTGTTGCAAGAGCTTTCTGGATAAGCTCTTTAATAATCTTGTTTGAAGTTCTTTTTATGCATTTTGAAAATGACAACTTCTACAAGTGAGTTCTCAAATTTTTCTTACTCTCGAAGTTCCTTTAATGGAGACATGAAGCAAGACTTGTCCACCATGATGGATATGGTGAGAGAAATATATGAGGATGAAAGGAATAGCAACATATTTAAAGAGTAGTTGAATTTCGTGGAGGAAGAGAAGCAGATGCTTTTTGACAAATTGTAGGAAATAGAGAGGCAACTTCATATTGCAAGTATGAACCTAAAAAGGATGCATGAGTTTGGAGTCACAACGCTTTGTTGAAAAATAAGCCTTGGCCAAGTATCAGATTGAAGAAGAGGTAAACCATTCCTGTTAGTATTCAAATTCTTCTAAGAATGCTTATATTAGTTCTTTTGAAAAACATATAAGAGGCATAGGTTCCAAGCTAATGTCCAAGATGGGCTCTGAAGGAAAAGGATTGGGAAAACATTCACAAGGTATCGTTGAGCCAATAATGGTTGAGTAAATTCCTAAGTATTTGGGTCTTGGCTATGGACAATCTTATGGAGAGAGTTCCAAAACTACCATGAAGGCCATTGAAACAGTTCTGAAAAGGAGTTTCATTGCAGGTCCTCTACCTCGGAAGTGCGAGGATTGTATTTAGGAGGAATGCAATAGCTCGAAACATCATTCACATGATGTAGGTGTTCAGAAGCACATACTTGAACCAGAGAATTGTGGAAACTCTGATAGCCTTGAAGAAAGTGATAGTGTTCCAAAGGGAGCTACTTCTTCATTTGTCTCACCTCCTCATGAAGGCAATAAAGGTGAAAGAGGTAGGTATAAATCTGGTTCTAAACACATTCCTTTTGATTTTGTAAATCATGGAAAAAGAATTGCATGTTCCTTTTTTGGTTTGGATAACCATAATGTTTCTAGATGGTTGAAGAGGATGGCCACATACAGGAAATGTTTGAAGGAAAGAAGCAAGTAGCTAAAAATCCACAGGAAGGAAAATCATGTTGTCAAAAGGATGCACATGTGTTGCACTTACTGCCATAAGCAAGGGAATCTTATTGAAAGGTGTTGGACTTTGAATACAACACTGTTTATACCAAAGCTAAAGGAGAAGGTGGAAAAAGAAAATGGAAGGGATGGAAATAAAGATTCCATGATTGATGTGGTTCATGATGATTCACATATTGATGTTGATGTGCAAACAAAGTAGGGGCCTTTGAAATGGATTGGTAAGAAATGGTTAGAATTCTTATCCAATTAAGGATGCATGTCTAGAGATGCATCTGTTTGCATTTCTTTGTGGAATAAATGTAAGTTGTAGGATCTTACCAAAATGGTAAATAGAAAGAAGTTGAGTAGGAAACTCACTTTATTGCTGCAACAATATGTTCATTTTAGCTTCAAAAGTACAGTGTACTTAAGTGAAAGTTGAAATATGGAATGCATGCTTGAGCATGAGATGCATGTGATGCTGGCTTGGGAGAAGTTAAATTGGTTTCTAAAATGGAGATAAGGATGAAGTGTTTCATCTTTTGGAAAAGAGTCCTAAAGGTCTTTTTCCGACATGCTTGACTTGAAGGGTCATTTGTTGTAAAGGCATGCTTTATTGGCTTGTTATCTAGTTAATCATTTTTACAAAGATATAACACATGGAAGGGTTCACAAGATGTGAAATATGTTTCTTTGTTGAAGCAGGAGTTAGCCCATGCAGTTGTTGTCTGTATGCCTGCTGTTGTTAACAGTTGTTGTTGGTAGCTTTTCAAATAGGTACAAATGAAGTTTTTGTGGAGTAGATGTACTTCACATTTGTTTGAGGCACCTTGGATCAAGGATCAAGGAAAATAAGTTCAAACTACCTTCTGTAAACTTCACAACAAAAGTTTTTCATGAAGTCAAGGAGGAAAACAGTTCTTCCTGAGATGACCAACCCATCCAAGAAGGGAAGTGGTCAAAGATTTTGGTTCAGAGGCACTATGAAAAGGCAAGTATAGGGAGGCTAAAAGAATAGGGGTGTTGTTACTCTCATTTACTTCTCAGATCAGTAAATTAGTCTTTTGGTGGACCAAAAGTTCTTTTAGTGGGAAGGTGTGATCTGAATTGGATCCTTAAACTCTCTTAAAGCTAACCGAACTCTGTAAAAACTCATACCGAAGTTTAAAGTCTTGTGAATGTCGAAGCCTATTAGAAATAACCTTTGAACAATGACAATTTGTGGTCAGCGTAGAGCAACGAGGACCTTTAGTCAAAGTGCACTGACCGAGGCCCATGGAGACTGTGCAGTGGTGCAATCTAGTAATTGGAAAATCCAGATCAGGAAACGATGGTTGTTTCTGATGTGCGATTAGCACAAAAAACCCCTTGAGAAGGAAAAGCCCCAAGTGATCGGTCACAAGGGCAGCCAAGAAACCATGGGAAAAGCGCTAAAATGAAAGGCATGTCCCGCGCTCTAAAACCGACGGAATATTGGAGGTGTTTTTGGCGGTAAGCAGATTTGGCAAGGGAACAAGCGATTCCATACATTGAATGATGTGTGTCCGATGGATGAGAGATAAAACCACTCTCATCGCAGGCTAACATTCAAGCAAGTCAACCGCGTGATAAGAGCGATAACCATAGGATCTGGAGGCCCCAGATCTAACGGCAAAGATTGCGCCCGATGGGAGACCGGATTTGGCGGAAGAAATAGGTTGAAGCGTATGAAGGTTTGAAGTCCGGTTTGACTACTGAGTTGGCAGATGAGTCATTTCATAAAGTAAACGAAATAACGAACTGTCGAGGAAAGTTGACGCTCAGTGCATGAGGGGACAAGTCGCCACCTCCCGATGAGACGTTACACAATGGTGATGATGCAGAGGCAAGGAATCCAAAGTGAACAACAGTAGGCGATCCAAAGAGATGGAAGAGGAAGTGAACAATCATGAGACAGATTGGCCTTAAGCCACGAACAAAAAGATAACAGAGGAGGAGGAAAAAGGAGATAGGAAAAATGAGAGAGTAGCCTAGGAAGTAGTAAGTAGACCTGGAAGTAGAGAAACCAGAGCTGAGCTCACTGTAATAGGTAGATCCACTAGAGGTTGGAGGCAGAGCCGTAGAGCTAGAGAGCTCTAATAGACCTCTAAGAGCAATGAGGCTGCAGTGAAGTTACAACACAACATGAGATCGAATGATCGAGCTATGGTTGGTTGTCTAAAGTGTGTCAAAGATGTTAGAAAATTATATATTACGGAGCAATGGAACACATAAAATATTGCAGAAATATAAACACAAAAAATGCACAAAACAAGAGAGACACA
>APFE031094263.1:63260-80267 GCA_000404065.3 Pinus taeda | reverse complement strand
GGGGGACAAGTCCCCCCCGCGCCCCCCCGCGTGGAGGGGTGTACAAAACTTCCTGGGGTATACATCCGGCTGAAACAAAGACCTCTGAACAATCATGCTCCACACACAACAAAAGATAGGAGAAGGACTTCTAGAGACAAAGGCAGAATTCTGAGGGAGTCAGAGAAGCCAAAAGCTCGAGAAGCTCAGAGCACTTAAAAAAGGAGTCCAGTCTAGAGAAGCCTAGACCTATCTGTGGAACAATGACAACCAGTGGTAAGTTAGCATTCTAAGCCCATTGGTTTAGTTGTAAATCAATGGAGTTAAGTGTACCACTGTTAAAGAATTGAAGCCATAATCCTAGAGAGCCTAATCGAGTTGATTAGAGCTCAAGGAGATGTAGCCCAAGATATTAGGGTGAAATCCATACTATATTGTTGTCTTATGTGTTTGTTTTTACTGCTGCTTTAGCTACTGTTATATGAATTTATATACCAGTTTAAGTACCTTCCCATATCAGTACAAACAACAAATTTTAAAGTAAATAATCAGCTGAAAACAAATATGAGCACACACACATATTTTCAAGCATTTCTTATTTCCACATTGGTTGAGCAAATAGACTTGGGAAAATTTAAAGCTTTGGAAGTGGGAGAAGTTCTTATAAGTTAGACAAGAAGCATAAGAGCCCCATGTTGTGGAGGTAAATCCAGGGTCTTGCACTCAATTTCGACCTGAATAAAGTACAAGTTCAAGCATGCGAATATGGGAGTCGAAGTCAAACATGCAAGAACATCATCTCATTACCAATCAATGATGAAAACTATTAACAGACACGAGAGGTACCACCAATAATGACAATGGTCCTCAAGGTACTATAGGTACAATCTACGGCATGCGGATCAGTGAGCCGGTGTCGAACACCCATAGAATCATTCGATCGGAGGCCAATGATGAAAACCTCATGTCAAACACGAGGAACCTACCATTGAGGCATGCAGGCTCCAAGGCACCTGAAGGGAGTCTCTAAGTCAACTTCTTGGATAATGAGCTGAAGTCGACAGGAAGTGACCTTGATCGAAGGTGGGCCATAATGTTTCCCACATCATCGACACGAGACAGAAGGATAAGATGTTTTGTGTGAGGTATCAGGGGGAGGTTGAGTATTTTGTAGAGATCAACTTCTCTTGAACATATTGGTGGCACGACAGTGGACTTGGCAGTATTTAACATCAAATGATCAGGGGTCATGGTGACAAGGCAACAAGCAGATGAGAGGTCAAACAGGATAACCCAAACCCATGGAGGAAAGTGTAAAAACAAGATGAGATGTCCCCACCCAAACACAAATGCAGACAAGTGCCATGTTCAAGAGCGACATACTGCCGACACGACAAAAACTATGATTCCATTTTTCCCCACCATTTCTGGCGAGTACCCCGATGATTTTTTGATGACAAGCTTGACGGGGATAACATATGCTTGAGAGGCGTCATTTCAATGGAATCCAATGTCATTAAGTTTTAACGAGTCTAACAAAGGAGGAACTCAGCACCTTTTCATGTTTAGGGAGTTTGAAAAGATAGTGGAAAAGTAAACTCCAGGGGTGTCCTTTTTTGTAAAGTTGTGTCTCTCGAGCCCGAAAAAGTATAAAACAATGCTCGAAAGAACCGCTCGATCATTACGAACGAGGAGTAATTTTCATAAGTAGTGATTTCGATCTGAAAAAGTAAAAAAGCAATCGAAACCACGTCGCTTCATAACCGTTAACGAACCTGAAACGACAAAGGTCTGACAATCTTTTCGTTTTTTACACGGTCGGAAAAGGGTTTAAAGACGACCGCCTCTCATTTATATTTAACGAGTCGAGAGGAACAACTTGGCGTTCTTCTCACATTTAGAGAGTTAGAAAAGAGCAAAAAGATGACTCCAGAGTGACATTTTCGTGTATTTACCGAGTCCGAAAAAGTATAAAATACAACTCGTTTCGTTGCCTAAGCCGCACAAACACCTGTCGCTGCACAAAAACGGGCGTAAAATCCATTTTCGTCAGAAATATACATTAAAATATCCATAAAATGACTTTTAAAACCTATTGAGGGTGAAAAAGCTATCAAATAGGTGAAAATGGTAAAAACAAGAAATTACTTTTCACTTTTACCTCTTGAGAGCGACATTAGGGCTTTTGGTGTGCGATCTTCAAGCAACGATTGTAACATATCCAGGTGACCATTCGGAGCGCCATCAGTGCCAGGTAAGAGGCCTCTTCCCCCACTCCATTTTTGTCCTTTTTAAATTTGTTTTAGGTTGTTTTATCATCCTCTATGGAGGGGATTGTAAAAATGAGGGTTGCACCCATTGGCGCGGGTTTCGAGCACGGACCCGCACCAATGGGGCAATTTTCCCTAAAGGCTCGCGCCCATGGGCGCGACTGTTTCCAACGGTCGCGCGGATGTTTTCTTCAAAATTTAACAATTTTAAAGGCATTTTACTACGTTTTTAAATTTCTCAAGGATCTAATTCAATGTTTGGACCTTGTGATTGTAGGAAAATATACAAAAATGGTACTCGTATGGAAAGAAAGAGAACATGACCAAGTAGACACATTGGCTTTAGCAGATGAGGACTGCATGGAAGCTCTTTGAGCTTGCGAGCTCAAGAAATACTTCCTCCTGTCCTATCTACGAGCTCAACCAGAGCTCTTGCAGAATCTAATCAACTTATGGGATATACAGGATCAAGTGTTCAGATACAGGACCAAGTACTGGAATTAGACGTATCTGATGTTTATTTCCTTATTGGACTGTCGCGTAGAGGGGTGGTGCCCAGATTGACTGGTAGCAGGCCATCCGGGGAGAAGATGGAGGAGGTGAAGGCTCGAGTTTGCCCAGGGGCAAGATATGGGTCAGGCAGCTCAAAAGTGGATATCGCCACTGTTCAGGATCTAACACTCAGAGCTCTACTATTCACCATCACATGAGTTGCGGAGGCACAGGTGCCCCACGAAGCCATGAAGAATCACCTAATACTGGCGACAGAGTGCCTTAATCGGACGGTCTTCAATTGGGCGTTAGTTGTGACGACCAATATGAAGAGGTAGCTAACAAAGGCCAAGCGTGGCCAGCTGCAACAGTTCAGGTACGGTTCCATCTTGGTGACGTTCTTCTTGAAACGTGTGCCAATCTTCTAAGGCCAAGGGGCCTTTGTTCCTGACCAGGCACCTCGAGAGCTGAGGATGTCTCGTTGGGCAGCACTGATGCCGAGAGGGAGCGGCAGTCAGCAGATGTCATTCAGACTTGAGTTTTTCAGGTGGCTTCTCCGCCAACTAATTGTGGTGGAGGACTAGTCGTATGCGGGGACAGACTTCAACAGTGACCCTGACCTCCCACTGCTGGAGGGAGAGGACTGGGACGAGGAGATAGTTATGACCTCGTTTTTTGATTTTGTGTTTTTAAGATTTTTTTTGTTAATAAATTCTTGTTCTAATAACATACATATGCATATGCAGATGTTGGCCCAGAGCATCCAGCTGGCATGTCTCCCATTGCAAGGAGACACCAGGCTACAACAACGGATCTTTAGGAGGAAGGTGGTGACAGAGGAGAGCTCATTCAGAACCTTGAGGCTATCACTCGAGGGATTCCGGATTACGCTCGGCTAGTAGATGTCCCGCTAGCGTACCAGAGGCACACGGTTGGGGTGCCAACTCACATTCGCCGACTCCTGAAACATTTAGTGCGAGCGGTGACATGCTACCATGAGCACCACTGGGACTAGATATCTAGGCTTCCTTTTCTATTCATATTTTTGAGAGACATGTTGTCTCCGGATGTACTAAGACAAACATGTATTATTTTTTGATGATGCATGTGGTGCAAACATTTGGACACACGCACACAAACACACACACACACACACATATATATATACGTATGTTCCATGGTTTATTGTGTTTTATGCTTCTTATGTTATTTTAAATTACATGTTATGCAAATGCCTGTCCAACACATAATTAGCTAATGCATCGGTTAACGTATTAAATCGTCTTGGAATATGTTGATAAGGAATGAAATCAAAATCCCTTTATAACAATTTAACACATAAATACAACCTTAAAATCCGATGGTCTCTGACGGAATAACGCCCGTTGAGCTGGTGGACGACAAGCTGAGAGTCCAAGTTCACAACCAATTTTTGAATACTGAGGTTAATTGCCTCAGCTAGTACTTCAATCGCAACACTATACTCAGCAACATTGTTCGTTGTACAACCTATACAAACCCCTTGAAGTTCTACTAACTCACCATGAGGATTGTAGATAACCCATGCTGCAGATGACGAGTTGCGTGTATTGTGGGAGGCACCATTAGCGAAACCAACTTAAGGCGATCCAGACATCTGTCCAAGAAGCAAAAAGACAAAATAAGTGGCAATCATGCTGACACACCAAGACAAAATATGAAAACATGCACACACAACACACTTGCTGAAAGCACACGTATGTACAAAAATAAAGTGCACGCACGATACTTGTTCAAGTCAAGCCCATTTCGGGACTTACCCTATTGCACTGTTGTGTGACCAGCCTAGATAATGTAGGCATCGTCTCTGCCTGTTTTGTAAAATGATCAATGGCACTGATGATCTTCCCATGCCCCCTAGCCGAGCAAGTGTTACAAGCTAGAGGATCAATTCCCCCTTTGGCAGAGGGGCCGAGGATAGCAACAGTGTGCAATGGGGAACTAGAACGAGCGGAAAATGAACCAATCGAAGAGAGATTCGGAGGTGGGAGTGAGAAGACACCCATGAGGGTGGGATATTTAAAGAGCCCAACTCCCACACTCTCTAAGGGAATGGAGGTATGCTCCACAAAAGGCACATTGCCTTCGGAAGAAGAAGCGAAGAAGGAGAGGTGGTCTACCGTGACAATTTCCCCTGATGAGGGAAACGAATGACATGAAAGAGGGATGAAGCCATGACATGCATGGAATATGTCCAACTCCAACCCAAAAGGAGGTTGTAAGTAAGATTAGCATTAACAACTTCAAATTCCACTTCAATGGTCTTCCCTTCCAAAGTAATTGGCAATCATTGGAGGATACCGTAAGGGCGAGATTCTCTCCTGTCAAAGGCTTCCAGTGTCGTTGGAGGCTGACTCAAAGTTAGAGATCCAATAGCCTTCCAACAAGCAATAGACATAATGCAAGTTGAGGTGCCTTCATAAATAACTGTACGATGAATTGTTTTCAAATTGATGATGACCTGAATGAGGAAGGCAATCTGGTGAGGCAGTCTTGGTACATGGCTCTCGATCAGACGTGATTAAATCCAAGTCGGCTGGGTCGATGCCACTGATGGCTGATAGCAAGGAATTCCTCTGGGGGGGCAGCTCTGGAGGAATTCTAAAGCGGACATAGCTGACGGAGCCTGAGCTAAGTCCTCAACAATGTTGTAGTGCTAGGAAGCACAAACATTTGGGTTGTAAGATGATCTTCATAGTACACCTTTAGGAGGGGGTCGAATGGGCATCTCAGTGCAAGGTCTCTCGATATGGAGTGGACCAGAACTAGATGGACGAGTGCTTGAGGGGACCTCAGGCTCCTTCTCGGCGGATGAGGGATATTCCTTTGCTCGAGTCGTAATATGAACGGGAATCGTTCCAGCCATGAACACTTGGGAACCAAAGGGAGAAGAAGACGAGGATGGGTCGGCCACCATTTGGGTTCGCTGGGAGGGGAAAGGTTCTTTCAGAACCACAAGAATCCCAGGAGAACCTTTCAATAAATGACTAACTTCGGACCACCTCGGGCAGTCTTTGGTATAGTGATCCTCATCACAGATAAGACAAGGATACTTTGGTTTACGTTGGCCTCCTTCCTCGGGTGGAGGTTTAGGGGAGTCCTGTTTGGGTTGATCAGATTTATTCTTCACTTCCCCTTTTTCTTTCCTTTCGAGGCTTTATCCGCTGTGGTGGACTAGACGGCGTTGACATCGGAAGTATTTCCGGAATTAGACACAACCTGAGAAGTGTTTTCATTTGAAGCATTCGATTTTTGCTTCCCAGGGTTCGTGGATGATTTCTTCAAAGACGGATTTACAGAGCCAATAACACCGTCAACAGATGGCTTTGGCGGAGATTTGGATGTTCTGGGTCTTGGGGCATCAGGCAAATACTCATATAAGGTACCTGACTGAGAATAAACTAAGTCGAGGTACTGAGCACGTGCGATAGCCTACTCTTCAGTTACACAAGCTCCCATAGCAATGTCTCGTGTGATTGTAGGGACAAAGGAGGTCATAAACCAATTAGTTAGGAGCGGATTAGGAATCTAGAACTTGATCAACCGACGAAGCCATCTCCATTCATGTATATGATCGGATATGTGCGTGGCCGTGTCCTGTTTGAGAGACGTGAGGAGATGCGTTCCTGTCTCATATCGAATGGGCAACTGAAAATGAGTTAGAAATGCCATTGCTAAGGAGTTGAAATCTTGAAAGGATGTGTGAGTCAACTCAATGTACCACTTAGCAGCCGAGCCGGTGAGAGTCCTTTGGAACAGACGGAGCCGGATTGAATCGTCAAGCCATGAATTTGACGAACACCAAAGGTGGTAAGTCATAATGTGGGCTTGAGGATCTTCTCCAGCTTTGCCATCAAATTTGGGAAAATTGTCGGGTATCTTGGTTGGAACAAGTAGGTAGAATGGATTATGAAGGATAGGATCAATAGTCAATTTGGATACATCCGGCAGTTCCAATGTTGCTAAGAATGGTAGCTGAGGATTGAAGGACATCTGTAGCTGTGGATATGAGGTAGCACCAGAGTTCCAACTAGTTGCTAGTTGCCCCCATTGATTTTGTCTAGACGAACCAGGCCCATAAGAGTTATGTCTGTAGAGATTCTGTCCATAGGGGTTATAGCCATAAATGGACGGTTGACCCTGGATCTGCCCCCCAACACCCCATTGATTACCAACATGGCCTGTAGGAGCAACATAATGTTGCTGATAATTCTGATAAGGAGTGACCTACATTTGTTGATAATTTTGGTACGGGGCAAAGTGAGCTTGCCCCTGGGGTTGCTCGTAACCATATGGTTGCTGGGCTCCATACTAAGCCTGGGGACCAAGCTGCGCTTGGTAAGAAGGTTGGGATTGAAACCCTCCTTGCATCTGAAGACCAGTTTGAGTATGGGGCCCAGCATGGGGCTGAAAACCGGGTTGAGCTTGAGAAGCAATCACCATCTGCATGCTCGGTTGAGCAGGCCCAGAAAGATGTCCTTGAGAGGATGGAGATTGGGCCACCTGCTCAGAAGGTTGCCCTGGTTGAGTTTGGGACAGACCCACTTGCCCAGAAGGTTGAGCTTACTGGGTGTTAGGTTGTCCTCGTACAACCAAGGGTTGTCCTTGCGGAACAGATGGTTGAGCGGACTGAACAGTTGGTTGACCTTGGGGTTGACCAACCTGTCCAGATGGTTAACTAGGCTGAGTAGTGTGTTGGCCTTGCTGCACGTAAGGCTGACCACCTTGCCCAGAAGGGTACCCTTGCTGGATTCCAGGTTGTCCTTGTTGCACATAAGGCTGTCCCAGATTTCCAGAGGGTTGCCCAAGATAGGTGAAAGACGGACCACCATAAGTCGAAGGTTGTCCCCGGAAGGGTTGTCTTTGTGGGCCTCCAGGCTGCCCTGGATAGGTTTGCCCGTAATACTGCTGCCCAGAAGGTTGCATGTAAGACGACTGACCTTGATACAATGGTCCTTGGTAAGGCTGTCTTGATCCGGATGGAGTGCTTGGCAACCACCATAACCAGTGGTACCCCAAGTGATGCTTAGCGGGACCGAGACCTCAACCGCAGGCTGAGATGGCAAGGAAATATACAAATGATGCCCTACAGGGTCATAATAATGACCTGGACCTTGTGCGCCCAGATTCTAGACGACATGCAAATACTGAGTATATGCCTCCCCTGCTGGAATGGCACCAAAAGAAGGTGGGGCACTAAGTTCAGGATGGACAACTATGGGTGTATGTGCCGACTGGCCACTATGTACTGAACTGTGGGATGGACCAGGAATAGTAGTTACGATCGAAGACGCCGTAACGACACTAACAACTGGTTTTGAAGACACTACACAAATAGTTAGAAGAGTCGGAACTGACGTGACAACTATATTGTGAACTTTTGAAACAAAAGATCCCGTAGTGGGAGTGATGTTGTGATCCCACATGGTACCTAAAGAGGAGTTCCTAGAACCCATAGCATCCCTCAAAGCCTTATAATGTAAGGGTACTGTGACACGGAAAGGGGTGATAGTGAAGGCCGAAGTTATGACTGGGGATGTGGCCGGGATAAGAGTCTGGATACTTGACAAAACAGGTGTCTCGCTTGCTATAGGAGATGTGTCATCCATGTCAAAGGAAGACATCGGGACCGAAACACCAATAGGAGTAGAAGGAAAATCCTCTTTGTAAGGCTCCCAAATATGGTTCCAAAATAGATCGTGAAGATTGTCTTCTGGAGCATGAGAGTTCAACGGTTGGACACTCGAAATAATAGGAAAAGTGTCACCACAAACTAGTGTCTCAGGAGCAGCAGAAGAAGGAGACCCTTGGTCACTAGGGACAGGAGACAGGATCGATGGATCTGCCAGGATGATTTGATTTAAAATCATAGACAAGCTAACAAGAAAAGACCCTACTCAAACTAACGCAAACAAGATCTAACAGGGTAAGTGTGAACGTGGCCGAATAAATTTTAAGACACAAGGACATAACTTGACCTTTTCATTTTTAAAGAGTCGAGAAAAGGAAAAAAATATGAATCTAGTCACCTTCAAATGTTTAGTGAGCCCGAATTGACAAATGCTCAGGTGAGCCTTTTCTTTTAGGGAGTCCGAAAAGGATCAAAAAGTGACTACTCTGGAGAACTAGGCAAAGGGTTTACCAAACAATCCGTAAAATTGCATATACACCTTAGCAATCATATGAAAACCAAGGACTTTCTGTACGGTAGTCAATCTTCTCGAATGCTGTGTTCAGTGCGTTATGGGTCGTAAGGCGGCAGACATGGCTTCCTGTGGATAAAGGATGATAACCTAGTGGGGTCTCCCCATATACTCGATGGTACGTGGGAGCACAACTCCGTACTAGACCACAATTGAGTCACAAAAGGAGGAATCACCCAACCTTGAGTGGAAACAAAAGTGACTAGGTTTAACGACACCGGAGCACATCTCTAGCCTAGACCTCTAAAAAGTGAGCGTTATGTTCCAATGCGTTGTTAGATTCATTCGGTTTATTTTAAAGTTGATCTTGTATTAGGTTTCAGTTTTCAAGCCTTACCATATGTAATCTCTCAAAATTCCCTAAATGCAATCTATATGACAAAATATGTCATTGCATTTGATGAAATGCTAATTACGAGAGAGTTCAAGAGCTTTCATGCAAACGAAATGATCACAAAACAACAAAGAACTTCCCTAATGCAGCTAATGAAAATTAACAAACTTTTCTTTAAGATCACTAATCACTAATCAAAATGAAAAGTTCTAATTCTCATTAACTAATACAAAGCAAAAGATATTTTCCTTTTGATGATGGAAAAATGCATTAAACTTTGAGAAATGACAACAAACAAATTCTATTCAATACAAGCTCATTCAGTTCCTAAATCACAAATCAAACTTGCAAAGAACAAGAAAGATCCCAAAGACACCAATGAGCCATGTAATCTAGGCTCAAAGTGAGATGAAGCGGAATTCAAGTGAAGACAAAGAAAGTCACCCAAATAACTCAACAAAACGATCTACAGCCACCAAACAAGTGCAAGGGAGAAATCAAAGAATCGACTGGACCACTAGAAGATCAAAACACTTGAGGAAGGCTCGACACACAAAGCCACTAGATTCCTTAGGGGTAGAAATGTGAAATCGATGGAAAAAAGCAAACACCCAAAGGGTAATGATCAAAGCCAGTCAAATCACACTCCAACACACTCAAGTAGTCGAAAAAGGTACCCAGAACAAAAACCAAGCTTAGGAGGCTCAAAACCAAGCAAACTTCAAAAGTTCCCAGGCCTGGCGCGACTCTCAAGCTGCAACTAGCACCTTTCAGGGATTGGTGCGGGTTGTCAATGAGCAACAGGCACCAATTGGCACGACTGTAATGCTATAAAAGTGCACCAGTCAAGTTTGCTATGGAAAAGTAAAAAAAAAACGAGCCAAAGCTAAGTCAATAGTACCCAGGTACACCAAGGGGCAAGAAGTAACACAAGGACCCAACCCAGAAGGCTAACCAAGCAGGAGAAACCAAGAAACAACCAAGAAACAAGGCAAGATCCAAGCCATTCAGTTCGTAAACCAAACTGGAGATGGACTGAAGTAGCGTTGATCTACTTTGCTAATGTAGAGAAATAGTGTTTCGAAGGCTATCTGGCCATACTTTAGGCTTCGTCTAAAGTTTACAAATCAAACAACAAGACAAAACAAGCAATAAGACAAAAAGCCAACTCCCCAGTGGAGTCACCAAATTGTTGTGGAGGTAAATCCCCTTTGCGGACAGAGACGATCCCTACTAGCCCAAATGGGGTCTAGCAACAATCAAACAACGCTAACACGCAGGTTCCTAATTTCAAATCACAGACCAATGATGAGGGCCTACCTGGATTCCAATGCTAGTACTTGTAGAAGAGTTGTCGCTCCCGTTCCTTTGCTCCGGCTGGTCACAATCCCCACAATCCTCGTGAACGGACACCTGCACATGCAAAGAATGACACAAATACAAGCATAAAATCCAATGAATGCAACTATATATTAGTCAGAAAGGATATAACTCAATCATCATTATAAAGACAATAAGAGTGGAACCATAATGATAGTCATCTATTATTATTGATAAACAAAGAAGAAT
Source organism: Pinus taeda (assembly GCA_000404065.3). Lineage (NCBI taxonomy): Eukaryota > Viridiplantae > Streptophyta > Pinopsida > Pinales > Pinaceae > Pinus > Pinus taeda. Next base: position 69,381 of record APFE031094263.1, on the reverse strand, counting down.
ACAACCATAGTTTTGACGTCAAATCCTCCTTTGGCTGGGTGATCAGCAGCACATGCCTTGCAAAGCTTGTTGGGAATGGGGAACAAGCCTCTCTCTCCTTGGTCACTTGGACAAGAATCTCCTCACTTTAGATTTAGCCTTATGGGAATGAAGAAGGCTTCTTGTAGCATGAGCTGAGCAATTCTCAGACTTTGGGACTTAGAATTTGGAACTTGGAGACTAGAACTACTAACTAGCTTGTCAAAGGCAAAAGGAAAATCTTATATAGAGAGAGGAGAAGGAGTTAGGATCACCCACAAGATTCATGGGATTGGCTTTATCACTAAGAAGCTTCCATGAGAGGTGGAGAACTACTTCCCTTCTATGGAGATTCAAAGTCCAACTGAACTAACTCAAGCTGCAATTAGTTCATGAATAGGTTAGGAAGAACCTTCGTAAATTTGTTTTTTAAAAACTTTACCCAACTGGGCTGGCGCACCCTCTTTGGAGGATTTCCCCTATTGGCGCGAGTGATACACTGTGGAAAAGTGCCAATGGAAAAAGGGCTACTTTTATGGGTATTTTGCAGAAGGTGTCTTCAGGGCATATGAGGTACATACTCAAGGGGATATAATGCAAGTGTTTTCAGGTTATATCACTTCTCACAGGTCCCGGAATAAGTCCTCCAATGTGAGGGAGAAGGGGTAACAGGGACGGTGACAAATTACTGTGTAACACCCCATTTTCAGATCACTGAGCCAAGGAGGAATCTCAGCGGTTGATGGAGGACAAGATCTAATGATGGATCAGGATCTTATGGCTTGGCATGAATCATCTCTATATGGTTTGATCATGTTTATTCTAGATCTGTATACTGACGCATGTAATTTTCTGTAAATATTATGATCTAACTCAAGTCAAGAATAGCTGCAGATTATGAATGAATATTTACAAATGTATAGGCTGGTTGACTTTGATAAAAGCGAGTATACACACATGTTAGATACATCTAAGTAGCATATACCATATGAACTATGATGTTTGAAGTTACATATGGTTTTGGTTGTTGATGCAAAGTTCTGAGTTCTGGTGACTGTTTACTGGTGTCAGTATTCTGCATATTCAGATTGGTTGATTGTGATTAGCTTCAGTGTTGATGGATGAGATAGTGGGTTAGGATCATAATGACGTATCTTTATGTGATCTAATGGACTAGATATAGTTGCTAACACATGTATTATCCGTGTGTATGTAATAATCCGGGTATGTCTGAAGTCGGGAAGTGCAACGGAGTTATAAGTAAGTATTTGATGACATGTATGCTGATTCGCTTTGGTGAAGTTGCATATACATGCTGTTTCGGCTCTTCCAAGTAGCATATGCACTGTGATGCATGATTTTTGATGATACAGTTGGCTTTGAATATTGTTGCAAAGTTTTGTGTTATGCTCTATGTTCTGGTGATTGTGTTTTTGTTGATAGGGTTTCAATTGCATAAATATAAACACAAAAAATGCATAAAACAAGAGAGACACAAATATATGTGGTTCACCTAGTTTGGAATACATCCACGGAGAAATAGCCAGTCCTTCTTTTATTATATTATCCAACAAACTGGAGAGATACAACCTACAACAGATCCATTGTAACCCCCTCTTCGCTCTCAATCTCCTCTCTCTTCATCACTTAGAATACAGATCTACATAGACGCAATACAATTCCCTCATATATAGTAAGGGGTTGCCTTCTAGGGCAAAAAACCATAAATTAAGCATAACATATATCGTCAGATCACTCGCCTAAGGAACGGCCCAGATTGACTAGAAAGTACTAGACTTTTACAAGGTAATTTTTCATCTATTTTTAGCTTCGGGGGCGTTGCCCCCAAACCCTTGCCGAGGGACCACTGGCCCCCAGATCCTTATGGGGGTGACAAGTACCCCCACACCTCCCCACGTGGAGGGGTGTACAGTCTTCCTGGGGTATACATCCAGCTGAAACCTTTGAATATAGAAGATAATCAGGCTCCACACCCAACACAGTGTTGGGAGATTTAGAGATTGATGATGCAAGTGGTGATTGATTTTGTGCTTCAATGTTATTGATGGGTCCAGTATGAAAATTGGATGAAACGTGGCCTTCAAACTATGATGTTGTGTTCCATGAGTATCTAGTATGAAAATTCATGAAACATGGTACTTGGAGGAAGAAAGAAGTTTGTAGCCTTCTATAGGTCAGCACCTACGTACTAGTACATCAACTAGTACAAAAGCTAAGGGGGTTGTAGCTCCCTTCCAGGAGAAGCTGGAGAATGAGAGAAGGTAGTATCCTTCTACAAGTAGAATCTTGCGTACTGGTATAATACTGTACCAATACAAAAATATTCTAAAGAGATGTTTCTTATTAAAAGAAGATAGAGATGAATTGTAGCAGGTGGTTTTCACCCACATTGGGTTTCCACCTTATATCATGGTGTTCATGTGTGCTTCTTATGTGTGATGATCTGTTTTGTTTTACTGAACCTGTTTATTGTTTATATGGTTAATAATGTTATGATGTACTCATTAAAGATCAACTAACTAAATCATAAGATTGTTGGATATACGCTAGTTGCATTAACCACAGTTGCATATACATGCGGGTTCCCTTAACTGAAGTAGCGTATATGAATCTAAGTATGGAAATGAAAAATTTATTGATTTTCTAATACTGATTCACTCCCCCTCTTAGTATTATTTCCAACAATACAATGTCAAATTTAATCTCTTAAACTCACAATTGACCTATTACCTGACACTTCTGATGAAGAAGTGTGTTTCTTAGAACTCATCCATCTGGATGAAACCTGTCGTGAAGTCACATTGGCTAACGAAGCACATAAGAAACGAATCAAGACACAATACGACCAAAATGTCAAGCCTCACATTTTCTCAGAAGGAGACCTAGTCTTGCTTTATGATCAGGAAGTTGATAAACTAGGAGTAGGAAAATTTGAACCACTATGGATGGGCCCTTATATTTTCAAGCGTGCTTTGGAAAATGGTGCCTATTAGTTGGTGGATTATGATGGAATTCCATTGTCCTAGCCCCGAAATGGGTTGTATCTCACATTGCTATGCTTAATTAAGTGTAGTAAAATCATTGTATATATGCTCTAATTTCATGTGTGTGTCGGTGTGTCTTTTAGAGTTTTTATGTGGTTAAGTAATCTGCTTTGCATTTGGTGCAGACGTCGAAATATTTCGTACCATTTTTTGGTTACACTGATGGTGCTAGTCGTAGTACAAAAAACCTATCTTCTATAGCATGGGAAATTTTTGCTCCAAGTGGTGATTTATTGAGTTTTCAAGGGATTTGTATTGGTCATTCTATGAATAATATCACTGAGTATAGCGCATTGATCAAACTTCTCTCTGATGCCATTTCACTTGGCATTTTCCGAATCATCATTAAGCTGGACTCACAACTCATCGTACTACAACTTACAAGTGTTTATACCATCCGAAACCCAACTATTCTTTGTATGTTCCTAAGAGTTCATCTTTTGGAGAGACATTTTGAGTACATTCAATATCAACATATTTCAAGAAACTTTAACACATTAACTAATTCATTAGTGAACTATGTGTTAAACATACATTTGCGACACATGTAAAAGTAAATTTTCAATTCACATCATTAGTTGAATCAGATTGCACATAACCATATATAAAAACTTTGAAAGTAAAAAATAGATAGATGTTTTAAAGTTTTTTCAAAATTTGCGTCCAAGACATGTTTGGTCATCTGACCTGAAAACTCAAAATGCATACAAAAATCATCCTAAGTAGACCTAGTGATGCTCATGATAATAAGTCACAGCTTGAACTATCATGGATAATAGTCCCATCCAATGGCTAGGAACACCAATAGTATGGTGTTGCAACCTCATAGGTAACTTGTTTTGGATATCCAGAATATCGAGGGTGAACCCCTCTACATGATCCTACAACTCTGACAATGTCTCTATCAAATCCAAATCCTAGAGAACTACTCTCTCGACATTTCTCTACACTGGTCCACCTGCCTCCTGTTGATGTCCCATAGGTCAAACAATACCAACATATGTATGCATGAGAATGATTTTAGTTTATTTTTGGAAATATAAAAAACAAAAAAACATGTAGAAACTTAAAAATAAAAAACAATTGGTCAAAAACAATTTTCCTATAGCACCCTATTAAGTGCCCACTGGTAAACTCAACTCTCGATCTCCAAAAAAATCCATCCTTGTGTATGGATTCTCCTCAATGAAAATGTGTTTTCAATCGAGCCAACTGAAGAATGCAGTAGAAATTGTGATTGATGAGTAACCAACATTTCTAGCCATCAGTTCAACCCACCTCTGCATCTGTGGATCTCTAGGACCAGCTACACCTAGTGTTACATGCTGAAGTTGCATCAATGGAATTCCCTCTAAGGTAAAAGCGATTAAGAGCAGTCCATAGCTAAAATTCTTTGTCTTACCACTCTTTACCTTTATCAATTTCTCTTTCATTGAAGAAAGTATGGCCTCACACCAGTTGAATATAGTTGGCTCAAGACACTCAAGTGCATACTGCATGTATGATCTATTCGCCAAATGAAGTGTCACACTACCTACCAAATTTTCAATAGTGAAAAGGATTGTTCTCAAAGGAAAATCATGTACATCCCTAATTTTTATTTTCCCATCCTTGCTAGGCTGTGTAGCTGGCCAACAAAACTGTCGAATATAGTCCCTCGCCGATTCACCCCCATGGGAAAATCCTGAAAGAGAAATGGGGGCACCATGTCTCGACAACCCGGTAAAAAAGTAAACATCATTGATCATAATAGGGACCACTTTGTCCCTTATGTAAAAATCCTAATCCATTGGATCCCATGCATGAACTAAAAATTGCAATAGTTCTAATTGTTGCCTCATTCCAGACAACCTAAAGTATTTGAGCAACCCACAATTTCTGAGGGCCTTAACAGCACCCAGATCATTTAGGGAAACCATATATTAGTCTTCATGCTATCTTTATCACTAAGTAATGGACATTCTAATCCGATCAAATCCTGAAATCAAACCATAAGCTTAGTTAGGATCCATTGCATGCAAAAAATTGCAGAAATTTTGGGCCAAACAAGTGAAACAAATTTATGAAACTCACCTAGCATAGCCCAGGCAAGGAGACAATGCACTTCAGAGCAGGTACCCTTTTGTTTGGGTGCTTTGTAGCGTATTTTTCAATGTAGAAGGCTGCACTGATCCCAGGGAAAAATATACTAATCCTAGGGGCCCTAAAAACCTAAAAAATTGCCTGAAACTGCAAAAGAATGACATGAAAAGAAAGAGGAGTAGATCTTCTACCTGGTCAGGATGACACAAGAAATGATCCACATAATCTCTCACAATAAGCTACTGAAGTTTGAGGTAAAAAGCTGGTTCATAGCACAACTGAATGGTAAATATCAAATGGTGAAAATGACAATGGTAATTTTTTTTTTTTTTTTTTAATATTTATTTTATGATCATTAAATGAATAAAATTTAGTATTTAAATATTTTTACTAATGAAACAGGTATGTTTGATCCATTTGGTGTTACCTTGGACAGATTTACAACTGAAACAGTGAATTTGATGTGCACGATCATGAATTCTAATTTGACCACAGAGCATGATTTTATCTCTTTTTTAAGCTCTGTTAAACATCGAAAAAGGTGTAGGTTTTAACCCCGTACAGAAATTACCTGCATACGAATTCTAAATCACAGGAAAAATAAAAATGTGAGAGCATAACACATAAAACACATTTACACAGAGATTTCCCACTGGATCCCAAAACCGAGACTACCAGCTTGATTTTTCATTATGTTCCTTTCAATGTTACAATACATATTTATACATGCCGAAGCATCCAATACCATGGACCGATAAACCATCGATCCAATACCATGGACCGAAAACCATCGCGTCCAAAAAACATGTGCGAAAATCATGCATAAAACCATAGCTGGGTCCGCCCAACCTAACATAGGGTCCAAAACCCAAATTTTTCGGGGCGCTGCCTCGGACCCCATAAAGTGGGGTTACGGGTACCCCTCAAACCCCTTGTTAACTATGTGGAAAGAATAT
>APFE031094263.1:18242-57627 GCA_000404065.3 Pinus taeda | reverse complement strand
GCAGGTTCTAGCCCATCTGCAATCAGAGAGGGCTCTCTCTTAATGATTTAGCTTTGTTGATGATGATTTTAGGCTAGTTATTGGGTGCAAGGAGTTTTGTTTGTGTTTGGGTGGTGTTTGGATGGAAGGAGGATGATTTCAAGTAAAGAGGCAATGCAGAGAGTGATAATTTTCAAACCATTGGGCATGGAGTCGTGGAGTCATACTGCTGGTGCGTTTTCTTGGTCACAAGAGGAAAGTGGAGCAAGGTAGCTACACATAAAACAACCTTCAAGCTAAAGAGATGGAATGAAATGTAAGGAATGAGAGGCAATTAAGAATCTCTCACTCAACTTAACCTAGGGAAGGGAAATGAGCTCTATCTAGGGGCGATTAAGAATCCCTGGATATCCGTCATACATGGTGAATTAGGGCAAACATGGGCCATGTGGAATCCATATTTATGTCTAAAATAGATGAAAACATAAAGAAACAACAGAAATTGAGCATAGAGTGCAGTTAAACAAGTTCGAAGCTAATCTTTCTTTCTGTTGTTTAGATGGTGACTTACGAATGGAAAACAGAGGTAAGAAGCACTTATTGAGTTATGTAACAGCACAAGAATTCCACAGTCACTCTTCAACCATTAACACAGTAAACAATCCATTCTCCAAGCTCGTAAGCAATCTTTGATTATAGAGAAATATCAGATACACAGTGCGAGTCTTTCTTGGAATGCATCAGCCAGCTATCTATCCAGTAACAATAATCAACCAACCAACCCCTATTACATGTTTCAGGGCTCTTTCTATAGGCAAAATATCCTAAAGTATTTATTACAGCCAACCTAAACAGGTCTGCGAGAAAAGAAACTTTTTTAAAACCTAACTTATGCTAGAATTAAATGCAAGTAAGTATCCTTTGGGTTGCGCCAGAGGCAGCTGGATAAAAAATGAGTTAATGTGGTGTCCTCTGTGGCTTGGTGCAGTGCTTCTATAATAACTGTGCATTGTGTTCTGGTCCACTGATCTTTGTGTGACTTTGATGTGTAGTAACTGTGATTTGAGAGTCTTTAAATGGCCTTTACTGTTTTGTTGACTTTGCTGGATGGCGCTTTAATGTTTTCCTGCTTTGGGCCGCTGAAATATTTTCACTGATACACTTTGCCGCAACCCTGATACTCTCTGCCGCTTCCTTATTTATTTTGACATTTAAATTCAACTTCCTTTTGCTTTTGTTTTCCCAAAAACTGCAAAATTGCCCCTTTTCGACTCTTTTTCGATGCAAAACAGTTGCGGAATCAAGAGATTCCCTGAAGATTCCCCATCGAAAACTGCCCTTGTTTCCGGGCTTTTGAAGCTTAGATTTTGCACGTGCGTTTTTCAGCTGCTAACATTAGCATGACGTCAGTGGTATGGCGGATGACATCAGCATGACGTCAACAGTGGGACCCCCTTGTACAGTGATGATGTTAGCATGATGGCGTCAGCATGATGATGTGGCAGTATGGCAGGGTGACGTGGCAAGGACACGGTAGCACGGTGTAGGCAGGAGAGGGGTGAGATGGCATTGATGTGGCAGGGTGACGTGGCGATTATGTCACGCAAGGGGAGAGCGGTTTCCGGTTTGCGTCAGACTGCCTTTGGTACGGGAGCAGTATGTGTCAGGAGCAACCCGATGTAATGAACAGCCGACAACTGTCCCCTTGTACAATAGGGAAACCGTCGTCCATCGGGTGCTATCGCACCATCATGTAAGGGCGCCTGGTATGCATGAGGGCCGTCGGATCTGGGAGAGGCGATCTGACGGTGGACGGGAGGAGAATATGCACGGGTTTTAATAAAACTGCACGCACGATAAACTTTAATTATTCGTGGCTGCGGGTGGGTTTTGAACTTTAGAAATTGGTGTGTTTTGGCAGGGGACTGTGGTTATTTATTAATAAAAAATTAATAAAATCCAAAAACAATGTGCGCGGGGTGTGGTATGTTTTGGTGTGTGGGGAAAAGGGTTAAGCAGGGTTATTTATTTAACCAGATGTTAAATAAATCCCGAGAGCAGTGACATGGAAGGCTAATACTAGATCCCAGATGAATCTAACATTTCCCGACTTTTATTTATTTGGCTATAGTTGCCATGGGGGGAATATTTAATATTTTTAGGGTTTTATATAGTTTTTTTCATAATAGGGGATAGGGAAATGATTTAGGGAGCTAATAAATAGAATTAAAAGTTAATATGAACTTGTGAGGTGAAATGTAGGGGAGGGGCTAAGTTTGTGAACTGAAACTTAGACATAGGAAGTGAATGGACTATGGAGAAATGATTTTTACACAAGAAATGTGGCTTCTTTTCACTAAGTCAACTCAGATGTTGACTTGGTCTGAACAGGAATGGATTGAAAATGGACGCTTTGGGTAGATCCCAAGGTCCTTGAGGGGATGTTAGTGAATGATTTGGGAAATAAGAAGAAGGGGGAGTTAGGCATGCCTCTCTTGAAGTCCTTCAAATGGAGACTACCTGATAACTGTGATCTAGATAAATGTAACACTTGAAAATATGGAATTGATCACAAATCAACATTCTGCAACCTCAAAACTACCTACCCAGCCTACTTTCCTAGCATTTTTCTTCTTCTTGGTTTGGGTGCATTTGAACTTGCAAACCCAGCTTTTTCAACTTTTTTTCTTTTTCTGTCTTCCTATCTATATCTACACTTATTTCTTCCAAGGGACCAGATTAAGCAGTTGGGCTCCTTTGATTCTCTACCTATCTAAGAATCTGCCAAGGTTAAGTTGTTTGGACAGATATTCATCCTCTATATTCTAAAACAAGAAATTGAAACCTAGGGATACCAAGATTAAACTGTTTGGACCTCCCTTTAACTGAAAATTCTTCAAAAATGGAATAGTACATCAAAATTGGAACACAGTAGTGGCACTTGAACTGGCACACTCTCATGGCATCCTTCTTTGGCCTCTGTAACAAATATGGAACACTTCAGCATGCAAGGTATGACATATTTGGCATGTAAAAATGTCAATCATGAAAGATGAGTAACCTGCTACAGCAGGAGGCTAAAAGAACCTTAGAATTTTCTCTTGAATATGATGTGATGGACGGTGGATGATATCCATAAAGTGCCATAAATGGAGTCATTTTTACTACACAATGGAAGGAAGTGTTATACCACCATTCAACTAGAGGAAACCATTTGACCCATGGTGTATGTTTATCGGATACAAAGAAATGAAGATATCATTCCAAACATTTGTTTACTATCTCAGCTTTCCCATTAGATTGAGGATCAATAATATGAGTTATGAGCTAACTAAGTACTAAGGCAAGAAAATAATTTTGTCTAAAAATTTTCTGTGAAAATGGGATCTCTGTCACTTACAATAATCTTTGGGTTTCCATGTAGCTTTTGAATTGTTTCCATAAGTGCAGTAGAAATTGTACTTTCTTTAAATGGATGTGATAGTGATAGTGCGCAAAAGTGTGCATACTTGGTAAGTCTGTCAACTACCACCATGATGATACTCTTTCTGTCAGACTTGGGTAAGCCTATGATAAAATCCATTGAAACCTCCTCCCAATGTTGGCTTGGAATGGATAAAGGTTGTAATATATCTCGGGTCTTAATTTTTTCAAATTTATTTTGTTGGAAAACCAAACATTCCACCACAAACTTTTGAATATCAAATTTAAGGCCATCCCAAAAAAATTCCTTCTTAATTGTGTGGTAAGTTTTTAAAAATTCCGAGTGCCCTCCTAAGGGAGCGGTGTGCAATTCCATAAGAATATTTTGTTTGAGTTGGGAATTCGTACATAGGTATAAGAAATATTTGTACCATAATGAATGATCTTTCCAGCTAAATGTATTAGTTTTACTAGGATCTTGTTGTAACTTTTGAATGAGTTCCCACACTTCTTCGTCATTCTTCCATTCATCCCTTGCTTCATTTATCCAATCTGGTTGGATAATAGAAGTGGCGCAAAGCAATGCTTCAACATCCTCATTCTTTCTTAAGAGTGCATATGCCACAACATTTTGCTTCCCTTTTTTGTAGATGATTTCAAATTCGTAACCCAACATCTTTGTGACCAATTTTTGCTGCTCTTCTGAAGATAATCTTTGTTATAAAAAGTATTTAAGACTATCATGATCCATTTTTACCTTGAAGTGTCTTCCCATTAGGTAGGGTCACCATTTCTTAAGTGCATGTAGTATTGCCAACATTTCCTTCTCATAAATAGCTTTGTGTAAATACTTTCCTTTGATTGGACGACATTTGAAAGAAATGGGTCTTTCTTATTGCATTAAAACAACACCAATTCCATTTCCTAAGAAATCACATTCCACAATAAAGGTTTTTTTGAAGTCTACCGTAGATAAGACCGGTGCTTGGTACCTCGCCTCTTTAAGATGTTCAAAGGCCTTTGTTGCTTCTATAGTCCATGAAAATGCATATTTCTTCAATACTGTTGTTAGAGGTGCTACTATTCACCCATAATTATTTACAAACTTGCAATAATACCCTATCAACCCGAGAAATGCTCGTAGATGCTTTATGGATGTGGGAATTTTCCACTCCTTAATGGCTTTAATTTTTCTAGGGTCTACCTTCACACCTTCATGAGATACAATATGACCAAGATATTCCACCTCTTGTACTCCAAAGAAACATTTGGAGATTTTTTCATATAATTGTTTCTCCTCCAATAGTTTGAGCACCCTATCAACATGTTGAACATGATCCTTCCAAGACTTGCCATAGATTAGTATATCATCAAAAAATACTAACACAAATTTTATAAGGAAGGGTTTGAAAATGGAATTCATCAAACCTTGAAATGTAGAAGGTGTATTGGTAAGGCCAAAGGCCATGACCAAAAATTTATAATGACCCTCTGAGTTCTAAATGTCGTTTTTGGAATGTCTTCAGTCTTCATTCTAATTTGATGATATCCTGAATGAAGATCCAGCTTGGTGAAATAAATTGATCCATGCAATTCATAAAATAATTCATCAATGATATGAATGAGAAATTTATCTTTAATAGTGAGCTTGTTGAGCTCCCTATAATCCGGACACATGTGCCATGATCCATCCTTCTTATGCACCAATACTACTGTAGCAGAGAAATAACTTTCACTAGGTTGAATTTTACCAACCTCTAGCATTTTTGCAATGATATGTCCAATTTCACTCTTTTGGGCATAGGGATATCTGTAAGGCCTGATGTTTGGAGGAACACTTCTTGGAATCAAATGAATAGCATGATCATGATCACGAATAGGTGGGAGGCCTTTGGGGGTCTCAAATACCTTGGAATGATTGTCAAAGACTTTTTGGAGATCTAGAGAAATAGATGATTTCGCTGTGGGAACCTCTAGGGAACATAATCGTGTAATTACACCTCATTGTTCTTTCTTTAGAAGATTTATCATTCTGTTAGAGCTGATTATCCTTCCTAGTTTCCCTATGATACCCCTTAATTCAAATTCCTTTCTTTTCACATAAAATTTCATAAAAAGTTCTTGAAAATTTAAAGCTATTGTACCCAAGGATTGTAGCCATTGGACTCCTAGTACAACATCAACACCACCCATTGGAATGGAAAGCATTGGGCTATTCAATACATATTCTCCCATGGATAGCTTGATATTATGGAACTTTGCAGAGCAATTTATGGTTCATCCACTTGCAACCATCACTTGACACTCTAGTGCTAGATATAGGAAGAAATTCATTTCCTTGACTATCTTACAATGAATAAAATTATGGGTACTTCTCGAATCAATCAACACTATTACCTTTCTCTTCTTGATATTCCCTTTTGTATTGATAGTTTGAGGTGTGGTAATTCTGGCCAATGCATTACAAGATATGGTCGGATTCATTTCTTCTTTCTATATGGTTTGTTCCTAGTGTATATAATCTTCTTTTGATGTTTCTTGTTCCTTTTCTTCCTCCTCTTCACAATCTATGTAAAATAATTTTTTCTCAGCACACTTATAATAATTTAATGTATTTGTTATCACAACTGTAACAAAGCCCTTTTTCTCTTTTTTCTTCCAATTTTTGTTGTGTCAACCTTGTAGGTTGTGGAAGGCTAGGGGCAAACAAACCTCCATCTTTATAGTTGTGAGTGGTAGGCTTCCTTGTGGCCATAATTTTTCTTTCCATTTTTCTTTCCAACCTAAATGCCTTCTCCAATGAATCAGGTTCCCAAAGTTGAACCTCATGTTGGATGTTATCCTTTAAAGTCCCTATGAACACAAGAATCCTATGCTCCTCTGTAATATCTTTTACCCTTATACTCAATTTTTAGAAGTCCTCAATGTGCTCCATCATTGAACACTTTTGTTTGAGATTTATCAATTGGCTAAAAAGTGTGTTTCTTATTGTATCCTTGTAATGTGTTATCATTTCTTCCATAAACATTTCCCAAGTGACTATTTGTTTACGAGAGCAAAGCCATCGATACCATACAAACTGATTTGGTTCCAAATATAAAGCTGCAATGCATACCTTTTGTGTGTTTTGCACATTATGGAGATCAAAATATTGCTCCATCTGTATTATCCATGTTACGGGATCCTTGCCATCAAACTTCCTCATATCAATATTTAGAACATGGTGGGTCTTCAATGCACCATTAGAGTCTATGAAATCATGATTAACATTTCTTTTGTTCTACTCATGAGTTTCCTTTAATACCCTTTTGCCATTACTAAGCATTTCTTATAGAAACGTTTTCAAATCTTCCATGTTTCCTTTAAAATTTTCTTCTATACCATCCATCTTAACTTCCATGCATTTCTTTAAATATCCATCTTAGCTTCTGTTACTTTTTGTGAGAGTGAATTTTGTTGCACTTGGTCTCGTAATTTTGATATATCATGTTGCATTTCTTCCTCTTATTCATGAGTCATGCTAGAGATTTCAGGTTTCTTACTAGGTGTTTCCATTTTATTTCTTTAGGGCATCAATTAATGATAATAATGCTTAACTTTTCCCTTTTAATTCCTTCAAACTAATTTTTCAAACCAAACTTATGCAAAATTTTATAAAAACTACACACCTTTTTTCACTTTGTAGGAACTCTATATTGAATCTGTTGTATCTCTATAATTTAAGATCTCCAAGGTCCAAAATTGCATACTTTGGTATCTGTCTGAGTCCTCTTTCCAACTCTGTAAGTCTGATCAAGATTACATTCTCCAAGGAAGAGTTATAACAAATCTCCCACGATGACCGAATTATAGACTAGTCCAATAGAGAAAACTTGTATGAAGTACCACGTGTAAATGTTTTGACCTTAGGACCTAAAATTGATATATAGAAAACTACAGGCCATCCTCTTTCTATAACGTCTTACGAAGTTTCAATCTTTTGCTCAAAAATAAAGTTATGACGATTTTGCCTAGGTCACCTGTTTGAGATATAATTCGAGATCCTGCAAAAACCCTAACTTCCTTGGATCATATCTTCAAAAATATAGCGAAACAAGATCTGAAGTTCAAACTTGAGGTTCAGAAAGATTTTGGCTCAAATGGATTTATTTTTTAGCTTCTGCAACATCATAGAACAAAATTCATAGTGAAAATTCCATGATGAAATGTTTGGAGCAATGAAACCCTAGAATCGAAAGCTCTCATACCAAATGTTATGCAACCAGCTCACAAAATAGAAGAAAAGATAGCTCAACGCCTTCAAAATCAGCCTCTTCAAGGGGGAAACATCCTTTACATTACACAAATGAAGAATTATTGGATGATACAAATGATAAAACCTCCTTTCTATATATAGGAGTCCAAGGGGTCAAAATATAATCAAAGCCAATATAACAATAATAATATAAGGGCACAACAATAACAATAGTGGGCTTCTATGGGGCATAATAATAACAATATGGGGAAAATAGGGGCAAAACAATAACAATAGTGGGCTTTTATGGGGCATAATAATAATAATATGGGGACAATAGGGGCACAACAATAACAATAAGGGCTACAATAATAATACTAATGGGGGAATCACTAGTATTATAGGGACCTAACAACCCTCCCATGTGAACATTCCATGTGGATAGTTGTGTAACTGTGAGCAAAATGGTAAGTAAATTGTGCCAACTAAACCATCATCATAAACCACAACAGTTACCGCCCTTGTAACCTGTCCACTCAAACGACCAGGTTAAGGCTAGCAGTTGGCCAGTAAACGTGGTATTAGTACTAACTGTGGATTAGTGCTTAGTTAATCCGAGATTAAATTTAATTAACCCACAGTTATGGTTGGCAGAAATTTTGTTGGTGCCTCTAAATTCGGTCATAATTCCAAAATTAGTGGAGCTAATTGGAGTTCCTCTAGTTTTAGTGGAGGATTACTAGGAGAACACAATTTTTGTGACAACTTGGGTGAAATTCGACCAAATGAGGAGTAGAAAAAGGTGTTCTTAGATGGTTTGGATGCTTTGAACACAATGGAATAGGTTACAAAGGTAGATAGGCACTTCTGTATGTGATTTTCCACATTGAAGTTTAAGGAAGCCTACAACCACCAGGAGAAGAAGTAAAGTCTAGATCAACCAGAGTCCACTTGAGGAGCTTGGAGAGTCATATTTAGGGTTTTCGGATGCACTGAGTCCATTGAAGTAGATTTCAGGCGCTGTAGAGCATTGTAAACTGTAATTTTTTCCATTTTGAGAAAATAGAGAGGCCCAAGCCATGGAAGCTAGACCAAGGAGATGTAGCCTAGGAGGGGTGAACTCCTTTATCAAAACACTATGTTAAGTGTTCTTCTTGATGGTTTACTGTTCATTTAATTTAAGCATGTTCAACACTTGTCTTTCATGTTATTATACTCATGATTTTAACATAAAACTTGATATAAATTTACCTATTTTGAATCCCAAACACCATAAGGGAACCTATGCAGATGAAGCAATTGAAAAGAATTTGTTTATAAATCCGAAGTTGAAATTAGCATGATAAAACTAACATTCAATAAAAGCTCAGCCCAAGGTGAGGCTGAATCTAGCTAGAAAAATGGCAAGAAGAAGGACCTCAACAAAATAAAATGCTTTCACTGCCCATGAATATCGACACTATGCAACCAAGTCTTTGTACAGGAAATCCAGTAAGGAATCCGCAACAAAAGCAAGAGGAGATTCACTCGTATCACAATTTGAGTTGGATTTTACCCTCTTTTCTTGCATGGAAATCATAGTAAGAGGGAGTGTGTGGTACCTATATTTTGGTGCAAAATTCTTCATTAGCCTAGAGGAGAAAGATATCCAATTGCACAAATTTTGAGATGATGGGAGGTATAGTACCAAAGGAATTTGTATTGTCACCTTTAAGAGGGAGTTAGGATCCCATCTTCATTTGAAAAAATGTTATGTATGTAACAAGGCTAAAGAAAAATTTAATTTTTGTAGTTGTATTGGAGGATAGAGGTTATGATATTATGTTCAACAAGGGAAAATCTTTTATGAAGCATGTAGCTACAGGGAAAGTGCAACAAATTGGAGTTAGAGTGAAAAATCTCTACAAGCTAGAGGTAGATATCACCACGCATGCAACTATACCTCCAAGAGTGAGGTGGGGAGATGTAGAGACTTAGTCTTAGAGTTGCTAATATTTGGGTAGGATCCATATGAGAGTAGTAGAAGTTGCAGTATACTCTTCTCATGGATCATCACCTGATCCGATATTGATCTAGGACCTTAATGATAGCTCAAATTTAAAAGTGTCAGAAAGAGTGTCAAACCTGAATGACTGGATAGATCTCGTCTTTCTAATTCTGACGCCATGAATGGTTCGCAAAACTGATACCGTATGAAAGCATTATCGCAATTTGAAAAAGTCCAATAAACTGCATTTTATGGACTTTCATCAAGATTAATTTGGTTTAAGTGATAAACCTTTCCTTAAGCGCATTTCTTAAAAGTGTGAAGTAAGCATGTGGGTAGTATTCAGAAAGTGGAAATAGGTATCTCATGTGCCCTAAGGGTGGGAAGCAATATTCCTAAATTTCATGTGATTACCCTTAGTAGGTGACACGTAGCATAGGAAAATTAATTTTCTCGCGCGCTCTCGACCTGATATCAGTCATGAAAGATTTCATGTGAGATTTTGTGATATCCATTTGATTGGATAGGTCACATCAGCGATGTAGATTGGCCAAGCTAGTTGGTGAGTGGGTGATGCGATATTTGTTGGATCAGATGAGATAGATCGATGGTGGAGATCGTCTGGGTTAGTTGGTAAGCCAACGATGCGATATCCATTGGATCTAGAGAAGCGAGATCAATGGCACAGATTGAAGTGCTTGATAGAATGAAAATTAAAACAGGGATTAAGTGGGATTGACCGATGGTGGAGATTCCGCTAAGTAAACAATCCCATGTAGTTTCTAATTAATACAACCGCCAGCCTTATCCCTAACCACCAGGATTATACCACCTCATATGCGTGCTAAACAGTTGTTGTAATTGTCACCTCTGATGGTCAGGCTAGTGGAGCGA
Organism: Pinus taeda; assembly: GCA_000404065.3. Taxonomy (NCBI): domain Eukaryota; kingdom Viridiplantae; phylum Streptophyta; class Pinopsida; order Pinales; family Pinaceae; genus Pinus; species Pinus taeda. The sequence continues at coordinate 47,110 of APFE031094263.1, read as the reverse complement.
TAAAATTAGGTGGATATGCTAAGTTTAGCTAGAGTTAGGTGTACTTCACCAAATTTGGTCGAGTATCCCTAGGGGATATTGATTAAAATGCACTCTAGGAGAAGTTTTCATCCAGAGCTAGAGAGCCAAAGAGAGAGAAAGATAGAGAGAGAGAGTGTGTGTGAAAAAAGAGGTTAGCTACGCTAATTGGAGCCTTTTGAAGCCAATAGAATAGTCTAGAGAATCTGAAGAAGTCATCTTCATGGAGATTTTCATCCAGAGAGATTTTGGAGCCCAGGGCCACCATGAGTTGGATGTAGTTGTAGGAGTTACCAGTACTCGTTCTCATCAAACCAATAATCATTGCTGACTGTAATGAACATTCTGAATCCATTGCAGGGATTTGTAGAATAATTTGAAGACTTCTAAAGGCTGGGATGCTACAGGGAAGTTTCAGGTAGCTAGTGCCAACCATGGAGGAAGGCCTAGTTTGGGGATGCAGTGCTCATTTTGAGAAAATGATCAGTCTATTGTTGGTGTCTGATATGTGATGGAGACAGTAGAAGAGGTTTCAGTGATAGTTAAATAATTCTGAAGGAGTTAGTGCCATCAAGAAGCTCAAGGTAGCTCAGAGCACTGATTGGAAGAATCAAGTATAAGGGAGCTTAGATCTATTTGCAGAGTGATGACAACCATGAAAGGGATATAGATGGTATTCTAAGCCCATTGGTTCAATTCAGTAGCCTTTGGATTTAAGTGTTAAAACTTGTAAAAGAAACTTGGCCATAATCCTAAAGAGCCAGGCCAAGATGGCAAAAGCTCAAGGAGATGTAGTCCAAGATATTCGGGTGAACTCCTAGACAAAATTTGCTGTTATGTGTGGATGTTTATTTATTGCATTATATGGTTATATGTGTTTAATATCAGCATAAACAAATGGACTTAAAGCACTTAAATAGTTAAAATAAAATTCACACCTCTTTCAATTATTTAATTATGCAAATGTAATATATAAGCTAGATCATTTATTTGTTAAACTGATTGGGAGGTTCTTATAAGCATAACAAGTTATCAAACCCCCATTTCAGATCATCAACCTTGCTATAGGGGTCCACAATATTCAGTAGCAGGAGGATCAGTGTTATTTGGAGTAGTCAAATACTGAGGAGCACAAAACAATGTTGACAACAAAGTAGGAGGCTCATTGGTACGTCAGTAACATCGTAGATTTCCCAGTAGACAGTTCATAAACTAGTAGCAGTCAGATGCTTAGGAGTGAGTTATAGCTCAGAGCCATAATTGATTTAGTGTTTTGGATGCCTCTCAGTTGCAGTAGCAACAACAACAATGAGAGGTAGTGTTATTTGTGCTACAATACATTCCATAAGAGCTAGATTGGGGTTGTGTAGATCCCTTTTCTTGCTAAGAGGGAGTGTTGGAATTTTAGAAAGAAAAGGCTTCATTTGACTAGTGCCTTATTCAAATGGAGAAAATTTTATTTTCCACATCAGCAAGATGACTTGGATTGTAGTTAACTAGAGTGACATGGCCTTGTCTACTAGTTAAGTCAGTAAATCTGAGTTTGTAGGCTAGAAGTAGAGTTCTGCATGAGTTTATTGCTAAGATATAGAAATCTACTTGAGTTATTGTTATTTAAACTCAGTTAACTAAGCTCTAGTCATTAGTTGAGTCATTTGAAGGTCAGCTGAGTAGTTATGACTATTGTTAACTCACTAATCTCTCAGTTAACTAGCCAATCAACTAAAAATAGACCTAGTAATGCATGGAATTTGAATTTCCACTTAATTTTGATAGTGAACACAATATCCTATATTCACATCAAATATGATATTACATATATACAAGAGTATTGTCTCAAGATAGGAAAAATATCTTGGACACGCAATCTGTTGATTGAGAGAATATCTCAACCACACACAAATCTAGGAACATACTCCTCTAGATAGAAATAATCACAACTAAGACAAGTAGGAATTAAATATTCCAACACACCCCCTTATTGAGTACTTGTCTTGATATAAATATGCAAAGTCTAGTTGTGGTCAAACATAACAAAAGAATATGTTGATGTCCATATAAAGGAACAACCATCCACCGTAATGCATGGGTGCTAACCACTGCAACCACAAGTGTACTAAGATGCCCTTGGCATACATGGACCTGTCAACCATTATAACTGCATACATGTACCCGTACCTGTAAATAAATTTTCGTATTTTTGGAATGACCAGTTCCAACGCAGACACAAATGTGTGACAATAGTTGGCCAAACTAAATGGCATTTCATGATACCATCATCATGGGTTTTATCATCTCACCCTCAACCATGCATTGTGGTCAGATGGAGATAGAATGAGACCTATGAGAAAATAAATTTCTCCTACGAGTAAGGTATGTCACTCCCAACCACCTAGACTCTGAAATTTTGAGCACTAAGGCTCCTATGTTGCCACTAGGGCACTATAGCCACGAACTCTTTATAGCTACTAAGGCTCTGTAGCCACTAGGGCTCTAATGTATCCAATAAGGCTATGTAGATAAATCAAACTTAAATTTCACACTCCAAATCTTGGAGTTACTAGGTACATACATTATAAAGACCACTACAAAACATCCTAGACTTGCTTACAATTAATATATGTGACTCATAATACATCATGCTAGTGAGTCTATGCCACAAACTCACACTAAATCACACAAAATCGATTGTCCATTATCCTCCAATCTCTGATGCTGGCATTTTCAGGATCATGTCTTCATCATATCTGGTAATCAATAATTCCTACAAATTTGTGTATTGTTGGAATGACTAGTTCCAGCACACACTCATAATTGTGACAATAGTTGGTCAGGCCAATGTCACTACAAAAAACATCCAATTTCTTCAACCAGATCTACATGAATGCATTTACATGAAACACATGCATCAAAATCAAGGTCGGATTCAAGGCACCATTTGATGAATATACAATCCACTCAAATAATATATGTTCACAAGGTCAAAATCATATTTAATGCAACAAACAGAAGAATTTGTGAACTAGAAGAGCCCACCCGGCACTGTGCTGGCCCCACTTTGGCTTTGGTTCTGGCACGGTTCAACAGTAAATAATTTGGAAACAAATGATTCAGCCATTGAGCTTGATATAGATTCAGATAATTGTTGTTAATCATTCACTGGTCTCCTCTTCTATGAGCCCCACATAGGTGGGGCAAGTGTATACCTTCTCCTGCTGTAGACATGCCACAACCAATCTCTCTCCCCCATATGCACTCATGCATTCTTCCATTTCTATCCCTTCATTAATTTTCTGAGCAATACCATTAGATGAGTAGCATGCATACAACAAAGTGCCATCCTTTTAGATGGACTTCTCAAGCACACAACATGCTCCAAAGACGATACAGAAAGGATGCAAACTTCACGAGGAAGCCCATGGCTCCAAAGACGATTGCAATGATATTGCCGACAGATATCTCCATTTGCTTCCTTTGTGAATAAGGTGTCCAATGCCCTTACTAGTCAATGATATATTGTAATAAGGACAACGGTTAATAAATAATCACAGCTACTTACTACTACGATGCTTTCCAAGATCCAGCGTGAGTTTGCCGACCTGAAGTCTGCAACGTTAGAAGGAATTTCTTCAACAACTGTGATAGATCTCACACACTATTCTACAAATCTCCCTCTTCCTCAGAATGCTTGACCATACCATGATCGATCCACCAAATAGGGTGCATGGATCTTCTACCTTTGTGTAGTTTGGAGTTGCTGACATAATGGTTACATGGTGGCTTGTCACATGCACCACGACTACCAACACTCCAACAACTCTGTTGATAGCATATCATAGCTAGCCTCAAGGACTCAGCCCTTCTCAATGGCCTCATCCACCCTCTCCCCATACATCAATAGATCAAGCACAACCAATGTATAGTACCTCGCCAGAACTGGTCTCGGCGCTAAGGTAAGACTTCGTGGCGACTCTCAAGCTATTGGGCAATCGCTCACACAAAATTGAAAAACTAATCATAGAAAATATCAATGCCCAATGCCCAAAAATGCATAGAGCTACTCCACAGACCACTCCAAAATCAACTCACCAAAACACCACCAGCTCACCAGAACCCTGCTCGATGGTCGATGGACAAACTAAAAGTTAAAACAAAATATAATTTTTATTCCCCAGCACTCCCATGAGGGAAGTCAGGCTCAGGCCCATAAGGGATATGATGCCAACTTAAATTTTGATAGTGCACACAATATTGTATATTCACATCAAATATGATATTGCATATATACATGAGTATTGTCTCAAGATAGGAAAACTCTCTTGGACACAATTTGTTGGTTGAGAGAATATCTCAACCACAAAAAAATCTAGGAACATAGTTAGGAACATACTCCTCCAGATATAAATAATCACAACTGAGACAAGTAGGAATTACATATTCCAACATTTCCTAGTTCAGTGGATGGAAAATACACATTGTATTTATAATTGTATATTGTTGAGTGTACAATGCTTTTGCACTGAGAAAGTGATCAACTCCCCTTGCATTTGCGCAAAGAAATAGGTAATTTCCCTATTATTTAGGAGCTAATTTCCTCCAGGATTGCATAAGGAAATATGAGGTTGGTTGAGGCTTCAATTAGCTAAGCGTTGATCAGAGCAGATTAGGAAGCAGGAGAACAATTTTACAATGTAATGTGTGCTTCAGAGTTGAAGCAAGACATTTGAATTGTTTTTCTTTCTCATATGAATTAATGAAATGCAACAAGGGGATTTTTCCGAGTTGATTTCCCCTATAAAATCATTGTGTTCCTTTTGTTTTGATGGTTGCATGTGTTTCTATTGTTTGTTTTCCTTTTCGCATAATAGTAGAAGAAATTTTTGTCTCTTGATTTAAGTTCGAATTCATTAGCAGTAGAAAATTTCTTGCAATTTCTACATGTCCTATTACGCAACGAACTCACAAAATAGAAGAAATAGATCAACGACTTCAAAATTAGCCACTTCGAGGGGGAAACCTCCTTTACATTACACAAATGAACAATTCTTGGATGATACAAATGATAAGACCTCCTTTCTATATATAGGAGTCTAAGGGGTCACAATATAATCAAAGCCTACATAATAATAATATTGTAAGGGCACAACAATAACAATAGTGGGCTTATATGGGGCACAATAAACACAATATGTGGAATACATGGGCACAAAAATAAAATAAGGGGGTTGCAGTAATAACAATAAGGGGCTACACTAGTAGTATAGGGACCTACCACCTCCTATGCCATTGGCTCACAACATGCTTTTTCTATTTTGGTGTTTTTTTTGTTTTGGTAGTTTTTAGGTCCTCAACTTTTAGAGTGGTTTTGAGGCCTCAAATGATGTGGGAAACGAGTTGAAAATAATCATAGATTTCCATTGAAAATTGAAAATTGTAATTCTCATATATAGCTTTCCAATGAGCTATTGTGTGCACCAAATAAAGATTGTATGTAAAATTTACTACCCCAAGAAGTTGACATTCCAACTTAGCCCATCAGGCCTAAAAGCATTTGGCACTTCATCTCCTAGGGTTAGGTTTTTGGATGTTTATGGTTTCTCATTACTTATTTATTATAAAATGACTCTCAGCCTCATTGTAACACAATTAAAGAAGGTGCATAACTATCACATCCCTTCTCATAGATAACCTATCACAATTTCGAATTAGTTTGTTTTCATAATTTTTGCATGTATACAGTTTCAACATTTTTCATTTATTAATAGAAGTCAAGTTTCACTATATCATTGTGTTTTGCTTGACAAGGTTAATCCTCTTTATGTATAGAGACAATCCCTCTAGCCCAATGAGTGGGTCTAGGTACTGAAGTGACAATCAACTAGACATCTTCCTAGGTTATAATTGAAATGTAGAATGAAAGAGATGGCCTACCTCGTTCTGATGCTATTCCGATTTCCTTTGTTGAGGGCCTCGAACCGCTTGTGTCACAAACTTGTTCCTTCTTCTCTAAGAATTTTTGTACCTACACAAGTGATCAAAAGACAACAACGCATGCCCAAACCAATAGCAAATCTAATAACAACCTACCTAATTGATCAAGGAATGTCAAGCTAAATAATACATGAACATATATATATTTTGGGAAGATGAACCATCAGTTGTATATTATTAAGAAATAAAGGGAAGCTTACAACAAAATCCTTGATGTTCAAAGGCTATCCTTGAGTGGTAATCCAAGTCCAAGCCAAGAATTCTCCAAGAAATCCTTCTCCAAGTCTAATGAATAGGCTTTAGGCACAAGCTTAGCATAAGGGTGCAAATAGACAAAGACCAACCATTTGGGAATGGGAGAGGATAAATTAATAGGTTGGGAAAGGGATTTAGGACCTCTCCAAATATAGGATTAGGCCCTCATCTCAAGGAGTTAGCTCATAGGGATAAGAAAAAGAGGCAAAGATGAGAAGATTCGACCTCATCTATTTGAAACAGCCTCTAGCTCATCACTTTGGAAGCTTCTAGAACATAAAGCTTCTCATCCTCTTTGGGAAAATTGCCTTTTTGGGGGACCATCACATACATGCAAGGGAACAGGGTGATGCCATCACTGGTCAAACATAGTGCAATAGGAAACCATCACTGTTTTAAGCCTCATAAGAGCGACGACTCTCATTTTAGGGTTTTAAGAGGTATTCCTTCAGGGAAAGCTCAAGACATTTTCCAAAGAAAGTCTTAGGAGGAATCTGAGTTGTATACATGGATGAGTATATTGTATAATGGTCATGTTTCGGACACTTCAGGGTATGTCACAGGGAAGTGCAGGAGGTGTTAAAAAATATTGTGCAACAGATTCCACCTAATGCATGAAGGCAGAACAAGAAGTGATGGTTGAGATTCTTTACGAGCTCTTGCAAGGAGGAGGACACACATTGTCAGGAGACTTGCAAATCAAGGATGCATATACATACACATATCTGAGATCAAGACATGAATCCACAGCATGGATGCAGCCATCTTGATGATGAAGACTATATGAAATGATCTATGGTATGGGCGCAACCATCCAAATAATGAGGATCATCATAAATATAAAGTCCCATGGTATGGTCACAACCATCCGTATAGTAGAAACATGTGTACAATCATGAATGACATATAACTCCATGCAGCCCAAGTTATAATAGACAAGACTCAAGGTCTTGTGCTATATCCCAACTCGATCAATCTACGAATCCTATCATGCGAATAAATGTGTTGAAGTTGAACATTCTAGAAAACTACCTGATTACCAACCAATGATGTGGATTGTTAATAGGTATGAGAGAAACCACCCATAATGACAATGGATCTCAAGGTATAACAATACAATCTGTGAATGTGATAATGAAGCTGAATTCAAACACTCTTGGAATCACTCGATTGAAATCCAATGATGAATAACTTTCATTGGATGCGAAGAAATGGCCATTAGGGCATGCTAGCTCTAAGGTACTGAAAAGGAGTTTCTAAGTCATCTTCCTGGATAATGAGCTGAATTCAATAGTGTTAGGTCCCTATAATACTAGTGATTCCCCCATTACTATTGTCATTGTATCCCTTATTTTTATTATTGTGCCCCTCTTGTCCCCATATTGTTATTAATGTGCCCCATAGAAACCCACTATTGTTATTGTTGTGCCCTTATGTTATTACTGTTATGTCGCTTTGATTATATTGTGACCCCTTAGACTCTTATATATAGAAAGGAGGTTTAGTCATCATATCATCGGAGAATCATTCATTTGTGTATTGTAAAGGAGGTTTCCCCCTCGAAGAGACTGATTTCGAAGGTGTTCATTTATATTTCCTTCTATTTTGTGAGCTGACTGCATAACATTTGGTATCAGAGCTTTAGATTCTAGGGTTTCACTACTCCAAATAGCTCATCATGGAATTTTCACTATAACTTGTTTTCTGTGATGTTTCAAATGCTACAAAAAAAACCCATTTGAGTAGGAATTGCTTTGAAACTCAAGTCCGGATTTCCGATCTTTTCTCGCTATACTTTTGGAGATATGATCCAAGGAAGTTATGGTTTTTGCAGGATCCCAAATTATATCACAAACAGGTGACCTGGGAAAATTTGTCATAACTTTTGTTCTGAGCATTAGATTTAAATTTCGTAAGAAGTTTTAGAAAGAGGATGGACTTTAGTTTTCTGTACATGATCTTCGAGTACTAAGGTTGCAACAGTGACACGTGGAATTTATTACAAGTTCTCTCTACTCAACTAGTCTATAATCAGGCCACCGTGAGAGATGTCTCATAACTATTCTTTGGAGAACCCAATATTGATCAGACTTGTAGGGTTAGAAAGAGGACTCTAAGGGCTACTGTAGGACACAATTTCAGATCTTGGACATCCGTAATTACAGAGATACAGTAGATTCAATATCGAGCTCTTACAAAGTGAAAAAAGGTGTGTAGTTTTTTTTTGGATAAGATTGGTTTGAAAAATTAGTTTGAAGGAATTCAAAGGGCATAGTGAAGCATTATTAGCATTAATTTATGCCCCAAATAAAGAAAAGGGAAACACCTAGTAAGCAACCTATAAGCTCTAGCATGACTCATGAAGAAGAGGAAGAAATGCAACATGATATATCAAAATTATGAGACCAAAAGCAACAAAATTCACTCTCACAAAATGTAATAGAAGCTAAGATGGATGGTTTAAGAAAAGGCATGGAAGATAAAATGGATAATTTAAAGATAGGCATGGAAGCTAAGATGAATGTCATGGAAGCTAAGATGGATGTTTTGGAAGCTAAGATGGAAGGCAAAATGGACAACTTGAATATAGATTTGACAAAGTTGCTACAAGAAATGTTTACGAACGGAGAAAAGATAGTAAATAAAAATCATGATGAGAACAAAATAAGTGTTAATCATGATTTCATAAACTCTAACGTTGGATTGAAGACCCACCATGTTCCAAAGATCGATATGAGGAAGTTTGATGGCAAGGATCTGAGAACATGGATACTACAGATGGATCAATTTTTCAATCTCCATAATGTACAAAAAACACAAAAGGTATACGTATGTCTACTTTATATTTAGAGCCAAATCAGTTTGTATGGTATCAATGACTTTTCTCTCGTAAACAAATTGTCACTTGGGCAATTTTTACTGAAGAAATGATAGCAAATTATGAGGATACAAAAAGAAACACGTTTTTTAGCCAATTTATAAATCTCAAACAAGAGGGTTCAATGATGGAGCACATTGAGGACTTCCAAAAATTGAACCGGGTAAAGATATTCTAGAGGAGAATAAGATTGATTTGTTCATAGGGACTTTAAAGGATAACATCCAACATGAGGTTCATCTTTGGGAACCTAATTCATTGGACTAGGCATTGAGGTTAGCAAGAAAAATGGAAAGCAAAATTATGGAAACCAGGAAGCGTACCACTCACAACTATAAATATGGAAGTGTTATTGCCCCTAGCCTTCCACAACCTACAAGGTTGACACCACAACAATTAGAAGAAAAAAGAGAAAACAGGATTTGTTATAGTTGTGATAGAAAATACACTAAAGGTCATAAGTGTGTTGAGAAGAAATTATTCTACATAGATTGTGAAGAGGAGGAAGAAAAGGAACAAGAAACATCAAAAGAAGAGGATATACACCAGGAACAAACCCTAGAGAAAGAAGAAATGAATCTGACCATATCTTGTAATGCATTGGCTGGAATTACTACCCCTCAAACTATCAAGATAGAAGGACATATCAAGTAGAAAAGGGTGATGGTGTTGATTGATTTTGGAAGTACCCATAATTTTATTCATTGTAACATAGCCAAGGAATTGAATTGCTTCCTATATCTAGCACCAGAGTGTCAAGTGACGGTTGCAAGTGGAGGAACCATAAATTTCTCTAGAAAGTGTCATAATATCAAGCTATCCATGGGAGAATATGTATTGAGTAGCCCAATGCTTTCCATTCCAATGGGTAGTGTTGATGTTGTACTAGGCGTCTAATGGCTACAATCCTTGGGTACAATAGATTTTAATTTTCAAGAGCTTTTCATGAAATGTTGTGCAGAAGGAAATGAAGTTGAATTAAGGGGTATTGTAGGGAAACCGGGAAAGATAATCAGCTCTAACAGTATGACAACACCTCTAAAGAAGGAATAATGAGGCGTAATTGCACAATTATGTTCGCTAGAGGTTCCCACATAGAAATCATCTATTTCTCCGGATCTCCAAAAAGTATTGGACAATCATTCCAAGGTATTTGAGACTCCCAAAGGCCCCCCACCTATTCATGATCATGATCATGCTATTCATTTGATTCCAGGATTGTTCCTCCAAACATCAGGCCATACAGATATCCCTATGCCCAAAAGAGTGAAATTTAACGTATGGTTGCAAAAATGCTAGAGGCTGGTATAATTCAACCTAGTCAAAGTTCTTTCTCTACTCCAGTAGTATTGGTGCACAAGAAGGATGGATCATGGCACATGTGTCTGAATTATAAGGAGCTCAAAAAGCTCACTATTAAAGATAAATTTCCCATTCCTGTCATTGATGAATTGTTGGATGAATTGCATGGATCAATTTACTTAACCAACTTGGATCTTTGTTCGGGATATCATCAAATTAGAATGAAGAATGAAGAAATTCTGAAAACAACATTTAGAACTCATGAGGGTCATTATGAATTTTTGGTCATGCCTTTTGGCCTTACCAATGTACCTTCTACATTTCAAGGTTTGATGAATTGCATTTTCAAACCCTTCCTTAGAAAATTTGTGTTAGTATTTTTTGATGATATACTAATCTACAACAAGTCTTGGAAGGACCATGTTCAACATGCTGATAGGGTGCTCAAATTATTGGAGGAGAAACAATTATATGCAAAAAGATCAAAATGTTTCTTTGGAGTAGAAGAGGTAGAATATTTGGGTCATATTGTATCTCATGCGGGTGTTAAGGTAGACCCTAGCAAAATTAAATCCATTAAGGAATGGAAAATCCCCACATCCATAAAGCATCTACAAGGATTTCTTGGGTTGACAAGGTATTATCGCATCTTTGTTAATAATTATGGGAGAATAGCAGCACCTCTAACAACATTATTAAAGAAAGATGCATTTTCATGGACTCTAGAAGCAACAAAGGCCTTTGAACATCTTAAAGAGGAAATGTGCCAAGCACCAGTCTTAGCTATGCTGGACTTCACAAAAACCTTTATTGTGGAATGTGATGCTTAAGGAAATAGAATTGGTGTTGTTTTAATCCAAGATGAAAGACCAATTGCTTTTGAAAGTCGTCCAATCAAAGGAAAGTATTTACAAAAATCTATTTATGAGAAGGAAATATTGGCAATACTACATGTACTTAAGAAATGGAAACCCTACCTAATGGGAAGACACTTCAAGGTAAAAACGGATCATGATAGTCTCAAATAATTTTTAGGACAAAGATCATCCTTTAAAGAGTAGCAAAAATGGGTCACAATGATGTTGGGTTATGACTTTGAAATCATCTAAAAAAAAGAGAAGCGAAATGTTGTGGCAGATGCACTCTCAAGAAAGGATGAGGATGTGGAAGCATTGTTTGTGTGTCATTTCTATTATCCAACCAAATTGGATAAATGAAGCAAGGGATGAATGGAAGAATGAAGAAGAAGTGTGGGCACCCATTCAAAAGTTACAACAAGATCCTAGTACATATGATACATTTAGCTGGAAAAATGATTTGTTATGGTACAAAGATCGCTTATACCTGTGTAAGAATTCCCAACTCAAACAAAATATTCTTATGGAATTGCACACTTCTCCCTTAGGAGGGCACACATGATTTTTAGAAACTTACCACAAGGTTAAGAAGGAATTTTTTTGGGATGCCCTTAAATCAGATATTCAAACGTTGGTGACATAATTTTTGGTTTTCCAACAAAATAAAGTTGAAACAATTAAGACCCCAGTTGTATTACAACCTTTATCCTTTCCAAGCCAATGTTGGGAGGAGGATTCAATGGATTTTATCACAGGTTTACCCAAGTCCGAAGGAAAGAGTGTCATCATGGTGGTAGTTGACAGAATTACCAAGTATGCACACTTTTGTGCATTATCGCATCCATTTAAAGCCAGTATAGTTTCTACTACATTTATGGAAACAATTCAAAAGCTACATGGAAACCCAAAGATTATTGTAAGCGACAAAGATCCCATTTTCACTAGAATTTTTTGGACAGAATTATTTTCTTGTCTAGGTACTCAGTTAGGTCATAGCTCATGTTATCATCCCCAATTTGATGGACAACCTAAGATAGTAAAAAAATGTTTGGAAGGATATCTTTGTTGCTTTGTATCTGATAAACATACACAATGGGTCAAATGGTTACCTCTGGCTAAATGGTGGTATAACACTTCCTTCCATACTACAGCAAAAATGACCCCATTTATGGCACTTTATGGATATCATCCACAATCCATCACATCATATTTAAGAGACAATTCTAAGGTTCAAGCAATGGAAGATCACATCGAGCATCAACAACAAGTTCTCCAACTCTTAAAGGATAACCTCACGTTGGCACATAATAGAATGAAACAATAGGTAGATCAAAATTGCATCAAAATAAGTTTTGATATAGGTGACTGGGTATTCCTATAGCTACAACCATATAAACAAATTTCCCTCAAGAAAGTTAAGAATGATAACAAATTATCACCAAAGTATGATGGTCCGTACAAGGTGGTTCAAAAGATTGGTACTATGGAATACAAATTGGAACTTCTTGTAGCTTCCTGAGTGCACCCAGTTTTCCATGTTTCATGTTTAAAGAAGTTATAGGTGACAAGCTCCCAGTTTAGACAATATTTCCAGAACTTGGTGAGGAAGGAAAAAACATACTGGAACCTGAAGCAGTCACAGAAACAAGAACTTGAAAACTACGAAATCAATCAATTTCGGAGTATCTCATCAAGTGGAAGAACTTATCCACTGAAGATTCCACATGGGAGGATGAGAATTTTATATAGAAGCATCCAAAACTACTCAAGCATTGAGGACAACTCTTTTCAGAAGGAAAGGGGCATGTTAAGTCCCTATAATACTAGTGATTCCCCCATTACTATTGTCATTGTAGCCCTTATTTTTATTATTGTACCCCTATTGTCTCCATATTGGTATTAGTGTACCCCATAGAAACCCACTATTGTTATTGTTGTGCCCTTATGTTATTACTGTTATGTCGCTTTGATTATATTATGACCCCTTAAACTCCTATATATAGAAAGGAGGTTTAGTCATTTGTAACATCAAAGAATTGTTCATTTGTGTAATGTAAAGGAGGTTTCCCCCTCAAAGAGGCTGATTTTGAAGGCGTTCATCTATCTTTTCTTCTATTTTGTGAGCTCATTGCGTAATAGACCAGACGCAACCAGTCGAAGGAGGGAAATAATGAATTCCCCCATCATTGACACGAAACAAGGAATAAAGTGGAATAATTTCAAGACTGTAACAATGACTCAAACAATGTATAGGTAAATAACTGTAGATTGGACTTCTCTTGAACATTGGCAACACGAATTTGAAGTGTGGAAATATTTTACTTGACATAGGACTAAAGGTCATGATGACAGAATGGAATAGTCAAATGAGAGGCAAAATGGATCACCCAAACTCGGGAGGACAAGTGACTGAGGTAGGATATCCCAAAGTAGACACGAGAGCAGAAGAGTGTCATGTTCAAGAGCAACATGTTGCCTATATAAAGGATGTTTCATCTTCATTTCCCCCCTACTATTTCTAGTGAGTACCCCAATTATTTTTATCACAAGCTTGAAGGGGATAGCACATGCTCGTCATGTAAGCTAATTCTTCAAATGAATCCATCCTAGTAAGTTTTACGAGCCATAAGAAGGAGAAGCTCGGTCTCATCATAGTGACGAGTCTTTCATTGTAGAGTTTTAACGAGTCCAACGTAATAATAACTTGGTGACTTTTTCATCTTTAGAGAGTTTGAAAAAGAGACGAAAAAGAAAACTCCATCATGTTCCTTTTCGTAATTTTCCCTCGAATTTGAAAATGTAGAAAATAATATCCAAGGGAACCTCTTGACCATGTCGATCAAGTTGTACCTTTTTCATAAATAGTCAATCTTAGCCCGAAAAAGGGGTAAATGTATACTGAGGGGTAAACGACAAGTACTCGACAATCTTTTTAGTTTTCAAGAGTTAGAAAAGAGCTCAAAGATGACTCCAAGGGGGTTCCTTTCTCGTTTATTTAATGAGTTTGAAAAAGAGATAAAATAGAACTCACAAGAATAAGTCAATATTGATCATTGTTCACTTAAAGGTACCTATAACTACACAAAGAAACATGCCCATCACTGATATCGAGAACAAATATTAAAATAATATGAAAACAGTGACAAAAATGACTTGCAAAACATATAAATAGCCAAAAGTAATTTCCTTTTCTACCATTTTATGACAGTAATCTTTGAAAGTGCATTTGTGCTCTAATTCTATTGATTTTTTAGTGGTTGTGATAGGAGGTCTAGGGCACCATTTCGCAAACCGTCTACAATAGGTAAGAGGTACATCCTTGCTCTTGCATTTTATCATCTTTTTATGCATTTTAAACGGTAATTTTCATGCTATAAGGGAGGATTTTAAAATTTTAGGGTGCCAACGACCATCATGATTATGGTCATCGGATCTGTGATGATCGTACCTCAGCCCAAAGGCTCACATGATGCCATCATTCTGTCTGTAAAAGTAGGTGCGATGGCATCAAGGCAGATTTTTTTGAAAGAAAACCCTCTTTAGAAGCAAAAACTGATGATTTTAATCCTTGAAAAAAGCATTGATATGTGTTAAGTGATGTTTTGCAGAAGATCATGGTCTTAGAAAGGAAGGAAAGAGTCCATGAGGCTGAAGACCACCAATAAGCTCAGGATCCTGAATGCATAAACACTCTAAGGAATTGTGGGTTGCTAAAGTTCTTTAGGACTACAGGGTTAAGGGATCAGATGGAATTGACACCCTATTTGATTAGTCTCTGGGATGTAGATCGAGAGAACTTCATCATAAAAGGCTAGGAAATAGAACTTGAGGAGATGGATATCTACTTCATCACGAGATTGTCCCGACGAGGGGAAGAAATCCAACTCTTTGGATCTTGCCAAGGAGGTGAAAGTTCAAGAACTCTAGTCCAGAGGCAATGTCTAGGTGCCAAAATGACTAATGGAGGGAAGGTGACGATAGAAAAAATCAACAACAACCTCATCTTGAGAACAATCTTGCTCACTATGACACGTGTATCCGACACACAAGCCTTGCATGAGGCTTCAAAATCCCAATTCCAGTATGCTATTGCATGTTTGACTCCCACCATATTTAACTGGTGTGGAGGCCTTTTGTCCAATATGAAAAGGCAACTGACTAAGGGGAATCATAAACACCTAAAGAAATTTGGTTTTGATTCAATATTGGTGACCTTACTTTTAGAGCGAGTGCCCTTATTCTGGTACCAATGGGTAGAGGTACCAGATCCTACCCCCTGAGATCCGAGACTCGTGAGATGGAGTCAATTCATGCCTCAAGGAGGAACTGGTCAGCATATGCATTACCCACCACAATTTTTCACTTGGCTAGAATGCCAACTACTCGTGGTAGATGATTATGGTTATGATGGCACAGATTTCAGGTGGGATCTAGATCTACCTCTGCCACTAGGGGAACGGTGGACCGATGCAGTTAATTTTTTTTAATTTTTTAATTTTTTCAAGTTTTGTGATTTTTTATATAAGTGTACACTGAGATTGAACTTGTGATACATGTGCACATGTGGGACTAGAGAGACCACCACGCATGTCACCAATAGCATGACGAGTTTCACACTAGATAGTGGGTGCAAATTATGAAGAAGGTGCAGAACCCTTACCTGAGATGGAGCGCAACCTGGAGGCAATAACTCATGTAGTCCCAGAGTATGCGACTATTGATGATGTTCCACTACATTGGCAAAGACACATAGTGGGGGTCTCTACGAGACTACGTCAGTTGTTAGGCCAAGTGATCAGAGTGGTCTCATGCTATCATGAGCACCGTGCAGGCGGATAATCTATCTAACTCTTTTACACATTTTGTAGGCTTTGAAAGCCAAGTGCCCTAGAACACTCTATTTTTTTATATCTTGATATAAACACTTTGACAGAAGGTGGATAGTATTTCTAGCTCTTTTACACATTTTGTAGGCTTTGAAAGCCAAGTGCCCCAGAACACTCTATTTTTTGATAACTTGATGTAAACACTCTGACTGATGTGATATATATATATATATATATAATATATATATATATTATATATATATATATATATATATATATATATATATAGATATATATATATATATATATATATATATATATATTATATATAGATATTATATATATACATGCTTTATTTTCTACTTATGTGTCCATAATATGATTAGTTTTATAAACGACGCAAATGCCTATCAAGAACAAAATTTTCTAATGCATCTGTTAATGTATTTAAATTACGTGGAATATGTTGATATGTGATGAAATCAAAATTTCTTTCCAGCAATCTAACATGTAGATACATACACAATATTTGTGGATTTCTCACTGAGTAATGATTGTTTAACTGTAACACAACAAGCTGTGAATCTAACTTCAAAACTAAATCCCTAATTCCACGAGCAACTTCTTCTGACAAGAGTTCAATAACTGCATTGTATTCAGCAATATTATTGGTTGTTCGACCAAGGCAGACACCTTGTAAGTTAATCAGCTCATCATTAGGGTCATAGAGTACCCATATTGTGGAAGAAAGGTTCTATGTGCTATGACAAGCACCATCAGCAAAACCGTCGTAATGGCTTAATGACACCTGAAAACTGAGTGGAACACAAAATAAACAAATAAACACATGTCTGAAAGGAAAAAAAACACAAAAAATCAGGCCCCCTTTTAAGTAAATTTGGCAATGTAATCGAACTAGAGGAGATCTTTAAGTCTTTCACAATGTTTTAGAGCTGGCTCAAAGTCAGCCTAATGGACTAGTTGGATTGGTTTTGTAGGGTTTTTGGGTGGAATTGGGGGTTCAAAAAGAAATAGTCATTGGCTTATACCATGTGAAGCTGACCTTTTGGGTCTAAATCGACTGATTTTATATAAGGGTAAGGTATCATCTCCTGCATATGTTATCCTTTTTATTTATTGCATCACCTCACAACATTTGTTCACTTATTAATAATTCTCGTTACATGCCTTGTTTTCATTACTCCAATATCCTTTTATGATCCTTTCATTAATATATGTACCCTACCGCTTTTATTACCAAATCCATCACCCCTATACTTTGCTTCCAGCGTGTCATCTTTTCATCCCTTCGGTCGTAGGTGACCTATTATTTTGATAGGGGGCGAGGACCTCCAGTATACTCATACATGTGTTGTCATCTTTTCATTTGATTTTGTAGAATAATACAACATAACACACACTAATGAATTAACATACTAATGTACAAAAGTCATTACAAGAATTTCATGCATAATACTTCTTCAGATGGAGTCCATTTCCAAACTCAGGTAATCAATCAATAGAGAATAAAAACAAAGTTTTACCATTGACATGATGTGTAAGCATCAACTTGCCAAATAATAGAGTAAAATTCATAAAATTTTATGCCCCCATGTCCCCCAAGCGTGTGAGGGTTACAAGTCATAAGATGAAAACCCCATTGTGACAATGGGAAAATGGTAGAGACTTGAGGAAAAACTCTCGTGAAAGGAGGCAAGAAAACATAATCTCATGACGAGGAAAAGGTACCCTCAGTTGAAAGATTTTGAAAATTTTAGGGTGAACCAAAATGTCAATAATTAGGGTTGTAGTGATGTTACCAATATTACCCTCCGATAAGAATTCATGCACCATGACATGTGTTTGAAGTGGGGGCGTGGGACAATGAGAAACAAATGCTTCAAGATAGGAAGGCATCTCATCAAGGCTGGGAAAAAATGAAGAACAATGATGTATACCATTCCACAGATTTTTGTCCAAAGACATGACCTCAACAATAGTCTCATTGATGGAGAATGTCTTTTTCAAAGGATCCAGAGAATACCAAGAACCAAGCCAAGGAGATGGCACATGATCTGATAATGAGATCTAAGACAATAATAAGGTATTACAGGCCTATGTGCATGGATGTGCCTATGTCATTTTATGCAATGGACCGATATGATTGCGAAATGCATAGACAATGAAGCAGTAAACAAAACATAACAGATAACACATGACACAAAAAATTTAATGAGGAGTTCACCCAATACTCTTGGGCTACATCTCCTGGTCCACCCTTCAGTGGTGGCCTCTCTATTATGTCTTCAGGCAGAGTTCTGTTTACAACAGTGAGCTCAATTTGAGCCTCACACACAATAGATTACAATACAAGAGCTTTACTTGAACCTCTCAAGTTTCTCTATGAGTGCAAAGACTCCCTCAGTGCTCTTTGTCTCTGTGCAATCTCTGTCTCGGTGTTTGCTTGCAATACTGCCTCCTTGTTTTGTTCTCTATCTATGGCTTTATAGCCAAAAATGGGCAGCCTGTTTGTTTCATGTTCCTATCTCTCGGTCTCCCTGGCCTCTATCTACTTCAAATCCCTCTCTCAGCGTGATACAATCATTTTTTAATGCCTAAAGAGGAGGTGGCCACCCATTCTATAATGCCAAAGTGTCGCGGGCCTCTGAAACTCCTGAAACATCCATGCTCTGTTAAACACAGGGAAAATGTGTTTTAACAGAGAAAGTCTGCCAAAACTCAATATATTGACTTTAAAAGTCCTTAAATATGATTCATTCCCCTATCGAGTTTGTCCACAAGTCGCCATCACATATCGGAAGGGCCCATTCCTTTGTATTTTTAAAAATATGTTAAACTGCGAATATTCACTAAAACACTGTAAAATCCCGCATTCCAGACTTGAAATATGGTTCAAAATTGTTAATAAACTTTTTTGGGTCAATGACATCACATCGATGTTGTTTCCTTAGCTTTTTGTTTATTCAACAAAAATATGATTTACAAAGGAAAACTAATTTTTCCAAACTTCAAAATATATGCAATGCTACCTATTTTATTATCAGTTCCATAATATCGCTGCTATCATTGTTATCGGCCCCATATCATTGCACAGTTCCAATGTGATGCAGTGATGCGGTATATCATAATCACTCATCACAATAACCCTTTCGTCGTTGTAAAGTGCTCCACTGCATCCCTTCATAGCGATCCTATGATTTAATATGGGCCGTTGATCTGTGCACTTGATCGATTGTCCATATTAACTCCACCAATCATTGTCACCATATATATGTGTTAAGCATTGATATGTTCGCCATCACAATTCTTAAGTAGATCCTATTGATCTCTACCAAAGGTTGCCATCGATTGTTGTCGATCCGATATGGGCCGTTGATCGGCCAGATCAGATGGCTACTATGCATTACTTGTTCCGCCTCCAATACTCTGTGTTTTTCATTAATTTCACAGGTTTTGGGTCTCCCGATAGTGTTTCCCCACCATGCTAAGGGTGTTGCCATGCGATAAATTTAATCTTTTTCCTTAGTTTTTGGCATGATTTTTGTAGTTTTGAAGACATAGAGAGTGTTTCTCAGAAAGGCCTACAATTACAATTACAAAATAATCAATAAAAGGCCTGAGTACATCATTCATTACTCTCATGAAAGTGGCAGGGGAATTAATTAAGCCAAAAGGCATAACTAGCCATTCATACAACCCTTGCTTTGTTTTGAAAGCAATCTTCCATGCATTTTGCTTTGCTACTCTGACCTAATGGTAACCACTACGTAGGTCCAACTTGGTGAAGAAAACAACCTCTTCTAGTTGATCCAATAGATCATCAATGCGAGGAAGGGGATAACGATTCTTGATCATTATTTTATTCTGTGTCGGTAATCAATGCACATCCTCCATGAACCATCCTTCTTTCTCACCAATACTATTGGGGATCCGCATGGCAATGTTCTTAGTCTTATGAACCCTTTCTTGAGTAGCTCCTGTACCTGCTTCTTGATTTTTGCATTCTCTCAAGCAGATAACCTGTACATTCTGATATTAGGCAATGGAGCATCTTGCTGCAAATTAATATCATGTACAATTTCCCTTTTCGATGACAAACCTTTAGGTTCTTGAAATAAGATATCATATTCTGAAACAACTTTTTCTAAATCAGCTTGTTGTTTAGCATCACAGCCTTCAAACACATTGGTTTTATCAGGTTTCTTTTCCTTTACAACCATCAGTAAAAATTGCTTGCATGAATTTACAATTCTTTTCATCTGTGCTAAGTTTATGAGAGTATAATTACTCTTGAATTTATGAGCTCTTACAATATATTCGATTCCATCTTTAATGAGTTGATACTTATTTTCAGCTCTATAGAATATGGCTTTTCTATCATACAAGTAAGGACTTCCTAAAACAATTCCACATATATCCAAGGGAACAATATCTAACTCAACCTCATCCACAAATGCTGACCCAAAAGAAAACCTAATTTTACATTGTCTAGTCATTTGTAGTTTTGCTTTATCACATACCCAACCTAATGGATATGGCTTCTTGTGAGGTGTGGTTAGTAGTCCCAATTTCTTTACAATTGATTTAGAAATTAAGTTTACTTGTGAGCCACTATCAAATAAATTATCAATCTTTTGATGCTTAGAAATAACTCTAATATGAAAAAGCTCATGACTTTTCTCTCATTTTCTTCACTATCAATAGTTTGGGCATAATTACTAGTAGATGCTTCAGAATTTTTACCTTTTATACCTATGGCCGCAATTGTTGTTTCATCACCTGAGTCTGACCCCAAATCTTTCTGTATAGTAGCAGAAGTCTTCTTCTTCTTGCCATCGAACTTCTTGGGTTTTAGCTCCGGATGCAAGGACCAACAATGTTCATCATCATGTCCATCCTTCTTGCAGTGAGTGCATGAAGGTTTGGTCTTGTATAGTATTTGCCTTCCTCTCTTTCCATTGCTACTTCCTCTTTTCCTTGTTCTTGCTTGCAGTGGGTTTTGATGATCCCCCAATCTCTGGGTTCACATTCTTGCCTCTAGCCTCTAGATGGGTAGCCCAGACAAATACCTCATCTATGCTAGTAGGGTTAAACATGAGAATGATATGTCTCAAATAACTATGTAGACCACCTATATACTTCACCGAAGTTTCAGGTGAGTCTAAAGACTGCCTAGAATCAAAGCTCTTTTATAAACTCTTGGGTGTAGCTTTGTACACTTTGCCCTTTTAATTGGTGGATTTTTCCAACTCATCATAGCTTGCTACATATAAGCTAGTGGATAAAATTGTTTTTCTAATTGCAGAAACAAGTTCACTCCAGATAGAAATTATTTTACCATGCTTCTTCAAGTCAGCTTGTGTTCTGCCTTCCCACCATACGAAGGAAGTTCCTCCAAGGCGTAGGCTGGCTAGATGAATTTTACTCTTGTCTGAATCAATATTCTACACCTTGCAATACACATCAATCTGTCTGATCCAGTTATCTAGCTTCTCTACATTCAACTCTCCATCATAAACAAGAAAATTAATTTATCATCTAATTTAATCAAAGATGTTTTCTTCTTTTTATTTTCAGGGCTATCAAGAGGTGTGGGCAGAGGAACCTCTTTTCCTTTCCCTTTTCCTTTAGAATGGACATCTATAAGAGATTCTTCTGTTCCTTTGTCTTGTTTGGAAGTGGAAGAATCTTCACTTCGACCTTTCTTAAATTCTCTATACATTTCTTCTACCATGGCTTTCATGGTCATGAAATTGTCCATAAACTGAGATTCTGATTCCAAGGGAATTTCTTCTAACATTTTCCTCTTAGGATAGACTCTACCAATTTCTGGGTTAGTTTTAACCAATCCTCCTTCTCCTAATTTAAGCTTTGATCTGGTTATCATTCACTAACAGTCCAGCACAAGCTTGTCTAACCTTAGCAACCTAAAGCTCTGATACCACTTGATCTAATAATGAGATCTAAGACAATAATAAGGTATTACAGACTTAAGTGCATGGATGTGGCTATTTCATTTTATGCAATGGATCGATAAGATTGCGAAATGCATAGACAATGAAGCAGTAAACAAAACATAATAGATAACACATGACACATCAAATTTAATGTGGAGTTCATCCAATACTCATGGGCTACATCTCCTAGTCCAGCCTTCAGTGGTGGTCTCTCTATTATGTCTTCAATCAAAGTTCTATTTACAACAATGAGCTCAATTTGAGCCTCACACACAATAGATTACAATACAAGAGCTTTACTTGAACCTCTCAACTTTCTCTATGAGTACACAGACTCCCTCAGTGCTCTCTGCTTCTATGTAAACTCTGTCTCGATGTTTCCCTGCAATACTGCCTCCTTGCAGTGCTCTCTGTTTATGGCTTTATAGCAAAAAAAGCGTTGCCTGTTCGTTTCATGTTCCTGTCTCTCAGTCTCCTCGTCCCCTGTCCTCTTCGAATCCCTCTCTTAGTGTGATACAATCATTGTTTAACACCTAGAGAGGAGGTGGCCACCCATTATGTAACGCCATAATGCCACAGGCCTCTGAAACTCTTGAAATAGCCGCGCTCTATTAAACATAGGGAAAATGTGCTTTAACAAAGAAAGTCCACCAAAACTCAATATATCAGACTTTAAAAGTCCTTAAATATGATTCATTCCCCTATCGGGTCTGTCCAAAGTTTTTATCGCATATCGGAAGGGCCCATTCCTTTGTATTTTTAAAAATATGTTAAACTATGAAAATGCACTAAAACACTGTAAAATCCTGCATTCCAGACTTGAAATACGGTTCAACATTGTTAATAAACCCTTTCGGGTCTATGACATCACATCAGCGTTGTTTCCTTAGATTTTCGTTTATTCAACAAAAATGTGATTTACAAAGGAAAACTCAGTTTTCCGGACTTCAAAATATATGCAATGTCACCTATTTTATTATTGGGTTCGTAATATTGCTGCTATCATTGTTATCGGCCCTGCATCTTTGCACAATTCTGATCTGATGCGGCGATGCGTTATATCGCAATCGCTCATTGCAATAACCCTTTTGCCGTTGTAAAGCGCTCCACTGCATTCCCCGATAGCGATCCTACGACTTAATATGGGCCATCGATCTACGTGCTTGATCAACGATCCATATTAACTCTGCCAATCACCATCACCATATATATGTGTTAAGCGTTGATATCATTGTTCGTCATCAAAATTCTTAAGTAGATCCCGCCGATCTCTGCCAAAGGTTGTCGTCAATTGTGATTGCCGATCCGATCTAGACCATTGATCGGCCAGTTTGGACGGCTACTGTGCATTACTTGTTCCACCTCCAATACTCTATGTTTTTCATTAATTTCAAGGGTTGTAGGCCTCCCGATAGTGTTTCCCTGCCATGCTGAGGGTGTTACCATGCGATAAATTTGATCTTTTTCCTTGGTTTTTGGCATGATTTTTGTAGTTTTGAAGACATAAAGAGTGTTTCTCAGATCCATTTGGATCAGCACATAAGGTCCAAGTTCATACTAAAAAAAATATTACTTTATGAAGCAGCCATCGAATCTAAGACAATTCCTTGATAATTTTTCTTCAATGGATTTAAAGACATACAATTGCCAAATAAATCAATTTTACCTAAGGTAGGGATAATCCAAGGATCCGTAGAGACCGAGATCATATTTATTGAATTAACATGCATAGGTGGGAGAGTAAAAGTACCCATTAAAGTAGAGTCTTTGAAGAGACCTGCCCCCACACTCTCATAAGGAATTTCAGAATTTCCCACATAAGGGACATTACCATTTGATGAACCAGAAGAGAAGAAAGACAAATGATCGATGGTGACAATTTTTCCTTTGTGAGGAAAATGAAGCATCTGGAACAAATAAGAAACCACACAAAACATAGCGTGGGTTCAACGTTTCCCGAGAAGAAGGTTGTAGTTGAGATTCACATCTACAACTTCTACTTCTAATTCAACAGTCTTTCCTTCCAATGTAATCAACAAGTTCATGAGGATATTGTATGGACATGAGCCTCTACCATCAAAGGCTTCCAAGGTGTTTGGAGACTAGTTAAGAGAAGGAGAGCCAATGGCTTTCCAACATCAAACAGACATGATGCAGGTGGAAGCACTTCAACAATAACAGTCTGATGGATTGTCTTTCCTTTGATTAGAGCCTGTATCAAAAAATTAATCTGATGAGGAAGATGAGCACATGGTTTTCAAGATCGAAGGTAATCAGAATCGAATTAGAAGGATCAATAGCACCTATAGAAAATAACAATGACTTTCGCTGCGTTGAACAAGATTGAAGAACCTCCAAAGCAGACATCGCCGAAGGTGCCTGAGCTAAATCCTCAACAATATTGTAATGTTGCGCAGCTCTAGCATTCAGATTAAAAGATTATTTCCAAAGAACGTCATTGGGAGGTGGTTGGATTACAAAGTCACTATTAGGGCACTCAATATGGAGTGGACCAGAACTGGATGGAGTAGAAGTAGAAGGGATATCAGTGAACTCTTTTTCCACCGTCTGCTTATGCATGGTTTGATAGTCCTTTGTTTGAGTAGAAATCGAGATAGGTGATGAACCTTGCATCATGAAAACTTGGGAACTAGATGAAGCAAAGGATTGCGGTTGCTCTATCAACTTTGTCTACTGAGATGGAAAAGGTTATTTTAAGACAGCCAGAGACTCTTTCAATAAGTGGTTAACTTCAAAACGTCAGGGACAATCCTTGGTGTAATGGTCTTCCTCACAGATGAGGCAAGGATATTTTAGGTTTCTTTTATAAGCATTATTAGCAAATGATTTAGGAGGGTCCTGTTTTGGGGCATCAGATTTGGATTTACCTTTTCCTTTTTTATTACCTTTAGATTCCTTATTTGCTGTGGTAGACTGAAGATCATGTACCTTAGAGGTTTTACCAAGACTGGATGAATTCTTCGAGGGATTATTGGAACCAGTGCTTGAGATAGATTTTTTCTTTGAAGAAGCTTTCATCGAAGTCTAAGACATGAAACTAATCACACCATCAATAGGTGGTGCATCAAGAGAATTTGATGTTGTTATATCTAAAGATGGTCTCGGAGCATTAGGCAACATCTCATACAACGTGTCAGATTGCGAATAGACTAAGTCTAGATACTTGGCATGGGCGATAGCTTGCTCTTCAGTAACACATCCACCCATAGCTATATCCTTAGCAATCTCGCTAATGAATGATTTTGTGAAGCATTCATTTAACAAGTCATCAACAACCTCAAATTTGATGAGGCGACATAGACGTCTCCTTTCATGGATATGATTGGAGATGTGCGTCATGGTATCTTGGTTAAGGGATGTGAGCAAATGAGTGTGAGATTCATACTAAACTAACAATTGGAAGTGGGTGATGAAAGCCATAGATATAGAGTTGAAGTCATCATAGGTACCTCGAGGAAACTTGATATACCATTTTGCAGCAACACCTATGAGGGTTCTCTGAAAGAGGTGAAGATAGATCGAATCATCAACATATGAATTGGAGGATCACCATAGGTGATATGTCATCACATGGGCTTGCTGGCCATCCTTAGATTTTCCCTCAAATTTGGGACAATCGCTTGGAATTTTCATTGGAATTGAAGGCCAGTACGACGAATGGAGAATGGGATCATTCGCAAGCCTCGAGACATCAGGTAGTTACAACATAGCCAAGAAAGGAAATTAACATCAGGCAATTCCAATGTAGCCAAGAAATGAAATTGTGTGTTGAACAACATATAGGTCCTTTGAGGAGACCCAAATAGCTGATTCCATCCTTGCTGGTAAGGATTTTGCCCCCACAGTGGAGGATTTTGTCCATACGAGACCTGATTTTGTCCACACTGAGGGTTACAATGACCATAAGGTGGATTTGGTCCAGGGTAGGTTTGTTATTGACCTACCATAGGCTTTTGATAAGCATTGTATGAAACATATGGTTTGTAAGGTTGTTGAACCTATTGACCTTAGACAAAAGGAGATTGACCCTACTACTGTAAGGGTTGACCTTGGGCTTGCGAAGGCTGACCTTGTTGATATGCATATAAATCTTGCTACTGCCAGGTTGACCTTGTTGCTGCAAAGGCTAACTTTGCTATTGTAAAGGTTGACCTTGCTGTTGCGAAGGTTGGCCTTGCGAGGAGAAAAGTTGAGTAGACCGCTGAACAAACTGAGTTTGCGGCTACAAAGGTTGTTGCAATTGTGACAAAGTTTGCCCTTTCTTTTGTAACAATTGTCGTTGTTTTTGCAATGCATGCCCTTGATGCTACAAAGATTTGCCTTGCTGCTGCGAAGGTTTCCCTTGCTGCTGCAAAGGTTTTCCTTGTTGCTGAAAGGGTAGCTGGACAGTTCCTTGGGATATACCCTGCGGGTATTGATAATTCCCGAATTGAATCTAACCATACCGACTAGGAATAACAAATTGACTAGGCTAGACATAAGCTCCTGCTTGAGGAATGTAAGACAGATTAACCAAGGCTTGCGAACCATATGGGACATAAGCCTGTTGGAGTGGAATTTGAACCATATAAGGCTGCTAATATTGGATGTTACCTGACCCGAATGGACCAACAAGGTTAGGAATACTACCATAATAAGGTTTATTAACTCCAACCGTGTGAGTTTTTAATCCACTCACATTGGTTTCACCTAACACAAGAGGTGTATTCAGATCTTGCCCCCCAAGCGGTGGCACATTCTATCAACTTGATCGAGGGGTAGAAGAACTAATCGAAACTTGACATGAAACAATCGGTTGTACTGGAAGGCTCAGTTGAAATAATGAAACAGGCTGTGATGGAATCGTAGGTTGAACAGGAACTGAAGTGACAACAATTTGTACTGAAGTTCGAGAGATCGAGTTTGGAATGAATGGACCAGATGTAGGCATAGCATTGGAAGACCAAATGGGGTTTTGATACAATGACAAAGCATTAGGAGTACCCAAAACTAATTGAGCTAAGGTGGTATAACCATATGGAAACATGGGTCCACTAGTTTTAGGAAAGGTGAGAGATAAGATTCTTCCTATATAAGGAAAGCCTTCTAGAGGAAATTCATATCCTTGCTCATCATCGACATGAGGAGTATGGGTAGTGGAAACTTCCAAATGACCTAGAGAAGAGTTTGAGATTTCACCTTCTGACTCCATAGATGGAAACAACTATTGACGAGGAACCTGAGATGTATGAGGAGATAAATCCAAAGGAATACCAGGCTGATTGTAAGACTATAAGGACACTAAGGAGATATCACAACAAAATCGAATAATGGATTCGACGAATAGACAATAAGCCCCTGCAAACTCTCAGGAGTCTGTGGATTCTTAGGGGTTTGAATAGGATTATTAGGGGTATCAAGATCAAATTATTGAGGTGACTAGGAATCTGATGGAGGTGAACTAGAAGACAGAGGTTGGATACTTGGAATAATCCCAAGTTCAAAACCTTGATCTTCAAGTGACTAAGGAAGCTACAGATGAACTCATTAGGAGGATCCTTCAGTAGGAGACAATGAAGGGGAACTATGAGATGAACTCAATGGTTTAGCCACGATGACTTCCTCTCAAAAGAAAAAAAGGAAAGGAGATTAGCTCAGGGCTTTTAACAATATTGAAATTAACAAGGAATTACTCAATATTGGTCCAAGAAGCAAATTCTTGGGTTCGATATGTTTATCGAGGGCAGTTATTTTTAGAAACTAAAAATTTGCCTTTTCATTTTTTAAGAGTCGAGAAAAGGACGAAAATGTGACTCTAGTCAATTTCGATGGTTTAGCGAGCTTGAAAAGACAAGTTTCTCAATGATCTTTTCAAATTTAAAGAGTCGGAAAAGATGGAAATGACTATTCATGTGAATCTAGGTAAAATGAGTACCAAGTAACCGTGAACTGCAATATACACTTCGACAAATAAATTTACCAAGGACTTGACGTACGTGTAGGCAATCTCCCCGAATGCTTTTTGTCGATGTATAAAGTTTACAGGGAGGAAGACTTGGCTTCCTATGGATAAAGGTTTGCAACCTATGGGGGTATTCCTTTATATACGCGATGGTACAGGGAGCAAAAGTCTGTGCTAGTTCTGTCTAATGTCAAACGGAATGACAACTGCTAAGTTTTATAAACGTTGGAACACATCTTTAGCATAGACCACTAAATATGAACGTTAATGTTTCAAATGATCCTTAGATCAATTGATAGATTTTAAAGTTGTTCTTGGAATTATGTTTCAATTTCAAGGCCTTAACGATGTTACTAGCTCCTAAAATGAAACTAGATGATGAAATGAAATCCTTCAATTTGATGAAATTTCTCTATGTAGGGAAGAATATCACTCAAATCATGCATCAAATTGTTATGAAACTAGCTCAAGAAAAGATAGAAAAGATAGATCAATGCCTTAGAATTCAGCCTCTTCGAGGGGGCAACCTCCTTTACATTACATAAATGAACAATTCTTGGATGATACAAATGACAAAACCTCCTTCTATATATAGGAGTCTAAGGAGTCACAATATAATCCAGCCGACCTAACAATAATAATATAAAGCCACAAAAATAATAATAGAGGGATTCTATGGGGCACAGAAATAACAATATGTGGGTAATAGGGGCACAACAATATAAATAATGGGTATAACTACAATAGTAATGGGGTAATCACTAGTATTATAGGGACCCAACATGCCCCTCTCCTTCAAAA
>APFE031094263.1:0-15554 GCA_000404065.3 Pinus taeda | reverse complement strand
ATGTTATGAAACTAGCTCAAGAAAAGATAGAAAAGATAGATCAATGCCTTAGAATTCAGCCTCTTCGAGGGGGCAACTCCTTTACATTACATAAATGAACAATTCTTGGATGATTCAAATGACAAAACCTCCTTTCTATATATAGGAGTCTAAGGAGTCACAATATAACCCAGCCAACCTAACAATAATAATATAAAGCCACAAAAATAACAATAGAGGGATTCTATGGGGCACAGAAATAACAATATGGGGGTAATAGTGGCACAACAATATAAATAAGGGGTATAACTACAATAGTAATGGGGTAATCACTAGTATTATAGGGACCCAACACAAACCAAATGCAAAAGAGCATCCATGACAATATTCAAACTCTAAATGCAAAATATGAAATCTAATCTTTCATATTATAAGCAAATGCAATGCCAAAACAAACCTTAAATTAAAACTACCATAAGATATAATGATGAATTTTATCTTTTTCACTTAAATGCTATCAATGTAATCTAGTGCAAAAGTAAAAGAGAATGCAAGCAAGCCAACAAATATAAAAATCTATTTCACATAATGATTAGAATGCAACCCAAAATGTTTTGAAAACTACGAAAAGATAAACACTTTCACTTTTTCGAAACACAAAACTCAAAGCAAACACTCCCTTTCAATTCAAATGAGACAATAAATTTGTAATCTATTGTTTGTCAAACAAAACTTAAGCAACTTTTATAGTATCTATACTAATGAAAACAATTTAAGATGCAAGAACCAAAAGTGATCTGCAAAGGATGTCCAAACACACAAAATACTCTTTAACACAGGTAATTGATCTCTGATGAGAAGACCAATGAGAAAATGAAGGATGACCTAGAAGACTTAGAAACCGTAAAAGGATAATCAAACTTCAAGCATACTCAAACCAAGCTAAAAGGCAATTGTAATTAGAAAATAAGAGAGTCAACTAATATCACACTGGTAAATCACTGGGAGAAGGCAAAAAGAACTGAAAACAAGAAGACAAAACCTAAATTTCTTTAACTTCTACAATCATTGCACTTGTTAAGAGAAAAGCAATGATCATCGCTACTGTAATAAACAAGCCCGCGATATCATTTCGGCTATCAGGGCTAAAAACACAATGGGCAAGAAAAGCAAAGAAAAAACAAAAAATCTTCAAGAACAACTCAAATCAACAACTTTCAAGCATTTACCAGAAAGTGAGACTGACTACAGACAAGCAACGAAGTCTAAGAATGAATGGTTGATCAAACCAGTCAAAAGACAAGGTGAAGAAAGGGAAGGAAAGGATCATAGGTTCCCCAGCGGAGTCACCATTTTTTTTACAAGGTTAATCCTCTCTGTGGATAGAGGTGATCCCTCTAGCCTAATGAGTGGGTCTAGAAACTGAAGTGACAATCAACTAGACATCTTCCTAGGTTATAATTGAAAAGTAGAACGAAAGAGATGGCCTACCTCGTTTTGATGCTATTCCGATTTCCTTTGTTGATGGCCTCGAACCGCTTGTGTCACGGACTTGTTCCTCCTCTTAGCGTTTATGTACCTGCACAAGTGATCAAGAGACAACAAAGCATGCCAAAACCAATAGCGAATCCAATAACAACCTACTTAACAGATCAAGGAACGTCAAGCTAAATAATACATGAACATATATATTTTGGGAAGGTGAACCAGTATTTGTATATTATTAAGAAATAAAGGGAAGCTTACAACCAAAGCCTTGATGTTGAAAGGCTCTCCTTGAGTGGTAATCGAAGACCAAGCCAAGAATGCTCCAAGCACTCCTTCTCCAAGTCTAATGAATAACCTATAAGCACAAGCTTAGCATAAGGGTGCAAATAGACAAATACCAACCATTTGGGAATGGGAGAGGATGAATTAATAGGTTGGGAAAGGGAGTTAGGACCTCTCCAAAGATAGGATTAGGACCTCATCTCAAGGGGATAGCTCATAAGGGTAAGAGAAAGAGGCTAAGATTTTTGTGGTGATGAATCCCTCTACATTCCTGCTTTTCGCGGGAAAAATCATAAAAAATATGGTAGGATTTTTGTGGTGATGAATCACTCTACATTCGCCAATAGCAGTGATATATTTTCCTAGTAGTCTAAACAAACTGCTTTTTTGCCCCAAAAATCATAGAAATTCTAGTAAAATTTTGATAAAATCTGGTAGGGATTTTTGTAAGCGCTAAAACTTCAAAATATTGGTGCGATAGAAATTTTTGATGGTGCTGAATCAATTTCAACCATCAAAAACATGATTCAAGCTGCAAGATTTTTTGAATTTTTTTTGCCCATATTCTGACCACTTTTGACATTATAAGCAATTTCTTCTTCCCCTTGAAAAAAAATCAAAAAATATTAAAATTTAATTTAAAACCACAAATTCCTCTCTAATTTAAAATCAAAATATTTCACGTCGGTACTTAGAAGAATGCCCCTTCACCGTTTTGTACAGTAGAGACGCTAATTAAATAATTTTTCCTGCGGATGGACGTGGCAACCCACGATGGTAGAGAACAATAGTTTGGTAAATATCATATTATTAGAAGGCACGAAACCCGCTGACGTTGAAAATAACAACCAGACGAGAGAAGCTTCGGAAGTATAACAGTTCACGACAAGCTTTACAAATTACAAAATAGCTATACCGGCGGTTTTTGTAGGGCCAATTCAGAAGTGGCAGTTCAACGATAAAGTTCACAAATTATAAAGTAGCTATTCTGGCAGTTTTTGAACCGGTAGATTTGGTCCAGCGACAGGGACTCGGGCGTTTAGTTGCACTAGGGCCAATTCAGAAGTGTGAGTTCACGATAAGCTTTACAAATTACAAAGTGCACATACCGGTACGTTTTGAAGCAGTAGATTTGCTCAGGTGACCGTTACACGCGCATTGATTTGTAGTGCCCATTCAAAAGGGAGCAAAGGCGAAGGAATTGGCCGGACTGCCAAAAGTCGTTGGAATCCTGGAAAATAATTTAAAAAAAAATGAATTTTGTTTTTATGATGGAAATGGATTCAGCACCATCAAAAACATTTAGGGCACCTAAGATTTTGAAGTTTAACAACTATAACTTGAATTTACAAAAATACTTGCCGGATTTTCTCCCCAAATTTCCATAACTTTCCGAGCAAAACCCCCCACTTCTCGAAACGGTAGTGTTGGTCAAATAGATAAAATGTGAACAGAAATGAAAAAAAGGAGATGTAGCTCACAAGTGGCCTGCACCTGGAGACTACACTCAAAACAGAGAGATCACTCTCGTACACTCAATTAATCATCAATGAAAGATTACATCATTAAATACGACTTTAGAAATCAAGAAGTTGCAACCAAACTCCTAAATTATAGGAACAAATTATAAACTGAGGAAATACGTTACAACTATGTAACCGATTCTCCATTAATACAAAATAATATTAATTATTTTCAACTCCCCTCCTTATTCCTGGATTCCTAACATCCCTCTAAACAATTCAAACTTCACACGTGCAAGAGGCTTTGTAAAAATATCAGCCACATTGTCACAAGTTTTACAATGTTCAACAATAATTTCTTTTAACTGTAGTTTCTCTCTGATAAAATGGAGTTGAATGTCTATATGTTTGGTGTTTTTATGAAACACTGGTTGTGTGCCAATTTAATGGTGCTCTGGTTGTCGCTTTTGATGGAGGTGGAATTCTTCCATTCTTTTCCTGCATCATTGAGAAGCCTTCTCAACCAGATCGCTTCACATGTCGCTGCACACAATGCTTGATACTCAGCTTCACACGATGACAAAGCTACAATACTCTGCTTCTTGCTGCTCCATGCTATGACCCCGGATCCTATGTTGAATGCGTAACCTGTGATGGACCTTCGATCATCCAAGTTACCTGCCTAGTTTAAGTCTGAAAAACCTACTAGAGTAACATCAGATGCGTCAGTGTATAAAATACCATAGTTAACAGTACCACAAAGATACCTCAACACGCTCTTTGTTGTTGCCCAGTGACTTTCAAGCAATTTTGACATAAATTGGCTCAACACACTAACAGAGTATGCCAAGTCAGGTTTGGTTGTTGTAAGATATATCAAGTTGTTTGTACATTGTAGCATCAACCTCTTTAATGCCATCGTCACTGCTCAACTTCAAATTCTGCTGCAAAGGTGTCGCTGCTGATCTACACTGATCCATACCAAACTTTTCCAACAGATTTCTCGCATACTTCCCTTGGGTAAGAAAAGTTTGCCCAGTATCTCTGCATACTTCTAGTCCCAGACAGTAATGAAGGCTTCCAAGATCTTTCATCTCAAAAACTTGTGCCATAAGTGTTTTGATTCCTTTGATTAAATCATCAACATCTCCTGTTATAATCATGTCATTTACTTACAAAGAAATCAAAATAATCTGCCCCTTATTATTGTATCTGGTATACAAATTTGGGTCATTTAAACTTCTATGAAAGCCATACTCTAAAAAGAAAGAATCAACCTTTTCATATCAAGACCTGGGTGCTTGTTTTAAACCATATAAATCCTTTTTCAATCTGCAAACAAGATGTTCCTGCCCCTACTTTACAAACCCTTCTGGCTTTACTAAGTAAATTTCCTCTTTTAAATCACCATTTAAAAATGCAGATTTAACATCAAGCTGGTGTAATTCCCAATTACGTTTAGTAACTAAAGCAATAAGCATTCTGATTGTATTTAACTTTGCTACAGGTGCAAAAGTATTATCAAAATCTATACCTTCCTGCTGTGAATATCCTTTTGCAACCAACCTAGCTTTTAATTTCTTTATACTTCCATCTGCATTCATTTTCTGTTTAAACAACCATTTATATCCTATGGGTGTTTTATTCTTAGGCAGCTCAACTAAATCCCAAGTATCATTTCTAAGAATTGATTCCATCTCTTCATTCATTGCAGCCCTCCACTCCTTAAATTGACTAGCTTCTTTGTAATTAGTGGACTCTACAATGTTCAAAACATTTGACATCAAAGCATAGTCTCTCAATTTTAATGGCTTTTGAGTCTTCCTACCTGATCTCCTTGGTAGGGGACTTACCTCAAATTTGTTTTCTTTAGCTATAACTGGGGTTGCATTATCACCTTCTTCTTATTCTTCTTTTTGCTCTTCTTTCTGCTCCTGCTCTCTTTCATCCTCGCTGCTTTCATCCAGCAACAATGGAATGTGCCAATCATCATCAATATCATCTTTCCCTTCTTGTACCTGTTCATAAAACACTACATCCCTTCTTGCAAATGTCTTACAAGACTCAGGATTGAATACTTTATATGCTTTAAATTTTGTGTCGTAACCAACAAAGATGCATCTAACTGCTTTAGGGTCTAATTTCTTCCTATCAGCTTTGGGTATATGGGCAAATGCTTTTGACCCAAATACTCTTAGATAGTTTACTGCTAGTTTAAATCCATATAGAGCTTCAAAAGGGGTTTTGAAGCCAAGATACCTGGCAGGACTTCTGTTCTTCAAATATACAACAGTATTAATAGCCTCTGCGCAAAAACTATTAGACAAATCCTTACCTTGTAACATGCTCCTTGCGCACTCCACCAAGGTTCTGTTTTTGTGCTCTGCAACTCCATTCTGTTGTGGTGTGTGTGGCACTATATACTGCTGAACAATCCCGTGAGATTTGCATATTTTCATGAATTCCCCTAGCTTGTATTCTCCCCCTTGATCAGATCGGAGAATTTTTATACTCTTACCAAACTGTTTTTCCACCAAGGTTTTAAATTCTATAAAGCACTGAAAAGTCTAACTTTTCTTACTCAAAAAATAAACCCATGAATATATAGTGTAGTCATCAGTAAATAACAGAAAATAATATGCTCCTCCTAGCGACCTTGTCTTCATAGGTCTGCATATATTAGTGTGCACTAGTTCTAAAATATCAGTGTCCTTCCTCTTATCATGCACGGGAAATTGTTCTCTATGCATTTTACCTAAGGCACAACCATCACAATTTAACTGTATATTACGAAAGATAGGGAGCCCCTCAACCATACCTTTCTTCTGCAATAACATGAGGTCCTGCAAATTCAAGTGACCGAACCTCTGATGCCAGAGTTGTTCGAGTGTCGATCCTCCTGCAACCATGGCTCGCTTTGGTATACTCTTTGCATCGAGTCTGTATAGGCTACCAACTCGCATGCCTGTTGCAACTATTTCATTCCTGCAATCCTTTATCACACAATGAGTCTTGAAGAACTCGACTTGCATTTCTTGATCAGTCATCATGGATACAGATATCAAATTATTTTTAATTCTAGGTACATATAAAACATTTTTAAGATGACTAATTTTTCCATTTGATAACTTAATTGGAATCACCCCATAACCTTTAATCTCGTAACCACTATCGTCTCCTAAATAAATTTTTGATCCATTTGTACTTTCTTCAAGACTATAAAAAATTTCTTTTTTACCTGTCATGTGTGAGGATGCTCCGGAATCGACATACCAAATATCGTTCTCATTAGATGCTGAAAGGGCACAGTCGACTGTGAACAGTCAAAATTCATGACTGAAATCTTTATCTTCTTCTTCAACAAAGTATCCTCTGTGCTTTGCATTTGCTTGCTTCTTCTTTGCATCATCAGCCTGCTTCTTAAAACATTCATTCTGTATATGACCCTTCTTTCCACAATAATAACATTTCTTTACAGAATGATTTGTAAGCATACCTTTATGAGAATTCTTTTGCGATGTTCCTCCTTTTTGCTGTGATTGCTGCTGTGGCTGCTTTCCTCTGAATGATCGTTGTTTCGCCATCAGCGCAAGATCATCACTCTGGGGGTTCAGGTTCTGCGGCCGCTCCTCCTCTTGTAGCAAGATCCCTGTCAAATCTTCAAATGTGGGCACTTTCTCCCTTGCTGCCAATCCAGTGACGAACATTTGAAATTCATCACACATCCCACTCAGTGTGATTGAGACAAGATCAGAGTCAAACACCGCCTCTCCAATGTCCGTCAATCCGTCTTTCACATCTTTAATTCGCGCAACAAATGCAACAACAGTCTCCCTTTCGTCCATCCTCATTGAAAATAGCTTGCTGTTAAGCGCCATAATTTGACTTGTGTTCTAGGTCTGATACAAATTCTTGATAGTCATCCAGATCTCCGCAGACGTTTTACATTCTCTGATGTGCGGGATAATACTGTCCTTCACGGACATCTTCAACAAAACTTCGCCTTGTTCTCTTGTTTTTCCCATTCTTGCTCCTGTGTCCCTGCGTTCGGTTTCATCTCATCACCTGTAACTATGGACCAAGCATTCGCACCCTCAAGCAAGGTCTGGATCTTAAACTTCCAATTCGTGAAGTTAGATCCATCAAGTTTGCCAGACTCGTGAAGGTAAGATTCCATCGTATTACTCATTCTGATCAGATTTAGAAAATGAATCTACCAAAAAAAAAAATGATACCTGTCAGATCGATTTGTCACTTCTCTGCCACTAATCTACAGTGTCTGACAATCCCGCTTCGATGAGCAAATTCGGTGTTTTTCAATACAACCGAAAAATTGATCTGATCTGCCTCTCCCGAATAGATCTGCAACTTCGCCGATCTGCACCCCTCGCAAATCGCCAAACGAAGATGAGGCTTCCTGCAGATCCCCTTGAAGGTGAGTTGGCGCTCTCCCGAGCGAAAAATCTGTGCCAAAATAAAACCGTGCAAGGAAAAAATGTTGGCGTGCTTTTCCCGTAAAAATCCGCACCAATCCAGTACTTTGGCCTGCTGTCGCGCTTAATTACCAAATATTCGCGCCAATCTGGTATTGTGGCGTGCTCCCGAGCCAGAAACCTGCGCAACCCCCTTCTACTCAGGAAAAAAAAAACTTCTGAGTTCGAGCCAGGTGTTCTGCAGTCCACCTGCTCAATTGAGCACAAAGCTCTTGTGTACACGCGGCCACAGAGGCTCCTCAAGCCACACAGGCAATTCTACCACATAAGCAAGCTCGCTACATAGGCACTTCAGCCACAAAGGTGATAAAAGATCAGGCTCACCCAATCTGAGCTCTGATACCAAGATAAAATGTGAACATAAATGAAAAGAATGAGATGTAGCTCACAGGTGTGGCCTGCACCTGGAGACTACACTCAAAACAGAGAGATCACTCTCGTACACTCAATTAATCATCAATGAAAGATTACATCATTAAATACAACTTTAGAAATCAGGAAGTTGCAACCAAACTCCTAAATTCTAGGAACAAATCATAAACTAAGGAGATACATTACAACTATGTAATCAATTCTCCATTAATACAAAATAATATTAATTACTTTCAACTCAAATCACTTGAGACTCTCTCAATAACCATTTGGAGTAATTATGAAGTAATGTTACGACAATTTACTTCCGTTTTAGCTCTCTAGAAACATTGTTGATTTTTGATTATTTATTTAGGTGTTTTTTACACTATTTAATGATGGAGATATTGTAATGTAATGTTTAATATGTTGGATATTGGTTATCTAGTCATATGGACTAACCGCCTCTCGTGGATCATTATCTCTTAGAGTGTAGATTTCTAGTTCGGATGCGATCATTGACTAACACCTACAATGTTTGGTCTTTCCAACAAATGATATTAGAGCGTAGACATGAGTTCGATACACACTCAACTAGAGTTGGGAGGAGATTGTTGGACATTGGATAAACCAACGCTCCCAGTGCGGTTCGTGACATGACATGGACTAACTATCTCTCGTGGATCCTTATCTCTAAGATGTCACCATTATCTCTAAGATGTCATCATTGACTAACACCTAGGTTTTGGTTTAACAACAATCATGATTGGCAACATAATATTTTTGACAAAGTCAAATTACATTAA
Source organism: Pinus taeda (assembly GCA_000404065.3). Classification (NCBI taxonomy): domain Eukaryota; kingdom Viridiplantae; phylum Streptophyta; class Pinopsida; order Pinales; family Pinaceae; genus Pinus; species Pinus taeda. Next base: position 6,692 of record APFE031094263.1, on the reverse strand, counting down.
AAAAATTATTAATATAATATAAATGTAAATAAAAATAATAATAACAAAATAAAAGTAACTCTATCCAAATAAAATAATAAAAATAAAAATGACTTATGTATTGATTGATGATATTCATATAAAATATATATTATATAAAAAAATTAAACTAACTTAAATCCATCATCTTTACTCTATGAGAGATGAAATTTTTTTTTGTTTATGCAAGCTGTCAATCAACAGAAACTAGGCTAGACACTATAAAGTTGGTATATGAGGGCCCTATATAAAGAGGTCCCGTTTGAGCAGGACAATAGATAAGATAGAATGAATTTGTGTAGCGTCTAGCTTTTCCTATAATTCGCGCAAAGTGTTTGATATTTGGCCATCAGAATCAACTAATGGTAAAAATGATCTCTAGAAGTTTAAAGAATGAACAGCCTGCGAAAGTCTGGGATTTCGTGATATTTGCAACCTTGCTTCTGGTAACAGCAATAGCAACGCGTCCACTTGAGGATGGCATGTTCCACTAATGATGATGATTGTTACTGTATTTTGAAACTTTCCGTTTGTTTTACCTTAAAAATTGATAATAGATTATTTTAAAAAAGATTTAGGAGGTGTTCCAAATTTTTCACAGTATTGATAAGCGATTGGATAATGATTTTCACCCCTGCTTCATAATTTCTGGGAGACTGGATTTCTTTTAAACAGGCAAAAAACTGAGAGTTCTAAACTTGTATTTGGTATTGTTTGCGAGTATAATAATGTAGCATAACACATAAATACCAAATTCGCCTGGATCAAGGAGAAAAATATGAAAATTCGATTCTAACGCCAAGTTGGTTTGAAAACGCATGTTTAGTAGATTTTTCATAGATATTAAATGATTAAGAGGTCATTTGAGCACTTTGGAAATATGCGCTCCTCTTTCACAACCGCTTTTTGGCCTTAATCATTTTCATCAATTGATTCAGCTAACTACCCACACTAACGAGAACTAGCTCTAGTATGATATCTTCTTATAAGAAGATAAAGATGCCAAGAGATTTAAAATAAATAAGTTTTGAAATTGAAGAAAGATTTTAAATTTATATTTCGAAAAGAAAAAGATTTAAGAAAAAAGTCAATTTATATATATATATAGTATATACATTAATTTCTTTCTTAATTTTAAAAAAAATATAGGTGAATTTTTTCCCAATTTAAATGGACTAATGAACTATGCCAACAAATGTATCTTAGCTAACTACTCACAATAACGAGAATCTAAACTCTAGTACGATATCTTTGTCTTATAAGAGATAACACTGCCTAATTAAGAAAGATTTTAAATTATATATAATATAAATATATATATATATATACTATCAATTTATTTCTATTTTTTAAAAAGATATTTGAATTTTTTTTCACAATGTTTTTTTAAATTTAAATTGGAACTTAATGGCTATGTCCTTAATGTACTTAAGTAACTATGCCATAACATATATGTAGGGAATTCTAGAGTGATTTTGAAACATACTCAAACTTAGTAACTATGCCATAATATATATGTAGGGAATCTTAGAGTGATTTTGAAACATGCTCCGACTTTGCAGGGATTATATATATAGATATAGATATATATGATGCTATATGTTACTTAGCTATATAGTAAGCTTGAATTGATGTAAGTGGTATGGGATGCTATAATAAATTCTAACAAAAGTTAGCTACAAATTATTACGTAAAGATAACATTTCATATCACTTAATTATTTTTACAATTTCGATTAATATTTTAACTTTTATTCATTTTTAAGTAATCAGAAAAATTTCATGGTAAAGTCAGAAGTGTAAAGTTAGAAGTCTTTACAAAAGAGGAATTGGTGAACAACCAAGTTGTAAGATTTTGTATACTACATTTTAATAAGAACATTCCATACTAATAAATCATTTCTCAGGGTTCTTTTTTGTTTTCGCTATATCCCCTTGACTTTGTTTTTAAACATTGTAGTTAGGGAATGACAAAGAAGTGTGTTTATCACACTATGAAAAGGAATGTGAGAAGGATGAGGATGAAGAAGAGTGTTTGAATCAACTTATTTTAAGTGCACATGCAAATTACATCTACACACAAAAACACAACCACTTATAAACATTTTAATCTATCTTTGCTTTGGGTAAATCTTTACATGCTCTATGGATATATAGAATAAAGTACTGTGGGTTTGAGAACAAATTTTTTTGATATTTGCATTGAGTATTTTCCCTTTATTTCTTCATGAATATTATAATGTGGAGTTTGTTTTATTTTTTGGTTTGTAAATTAAATACAATTTTATGTATATAAATTTTCATTTTGATGTATTAATTAGTTGAAATTTATTTATAAATTTAAATTTAACTTCACTTTTTTTGATAAATAATTTTATTTCTTTGTATATATTTTAAATATGTATAGTAAATTAAATGCTTTCCTTCTAAATTTAGAGTATCCAATTTGGTTTTAATACAGGGTTTTTTTAAGAAAACATTTTGGTAATATTTTAACCTTGTCAAATTTTCAACTTTATAATTTTAATTGTTATTTTTTTCATTTATTATTATGTATAGAAGGGGAAATTATACTCTTGATTATTTCTTCTTCCAAACAAGAATTTTAAGGGGGGATTCATACTCTTGATTATTTCTTCTTCCAAACAAGAATTTTAATAATAGTAACAAAAATCAAATTCAAATTTTGGATTAGAATGAAATCTCATCATTATATGAAATGATTAAAATTTTATTATAAGTATTTTTATACTTTGTAAATAACATACCATTATTCATACAAATTAACAATAACAAAATACAATTTTTGAGATTTATATTTTCTCCATTTTTTAAGATTCAATTTTCTAACTAATTTACTAATAAATGAAATGGTATTATAATGAGGAGAGATTCTTATTTCATCTCTGTTTTGCACTTGATATTGATGTGTTATAATTTTATTATTTATTGGGATTTTATTTTACAATGAACTATTCATATTATTTTAAAGTAACTCTTCTCTATTTTAGTTGAACTTTTACATTCTCCATTTTATTTCAAATCTCCTACTTTTAGAAAAATTAAATAAGCATTAATATTTTTTTCCTTACTAAACATCTACCTATTATAAGGCATAAATTATTTAATGCTTAGGCCAAAAGAAACTCAACAAAATGGCCCCACAAATTTTCACATTATTTACTATTACCATTTTTGTAAATTGCTAATTTAGAATTTGAAAACAAGCTAATGCTATATAAATGAATTGAATATATGTGTCACACAGATAGATATAATACTAGAATAATATATAATTAAATTATATTTTTCAGAAATGCGTATAACTATTAGACTAATCCATAATTAAGCTATAAAAAATACATTAAGTCATAATTAAATCATGAAAAATATGCTTAATTCTCAATTTTATATATAGTCATATAGATAAATTGAATATATTTTTGAAAATTGTAATTAGATTAATCCACAATTAAACTAGAAAATGATTTTTTATTTAAAAAAACCTAATTCTCAGTCACGTACTCTTTTGAAATGATTTAAAAACAAATATAAAATGAAATACGTTGAGTATTTCATTGCATATCATCACGAGTGGCTTGTTAAAACAAAGATCACATTCCAAATGTTGTAAGGCCTGCACTTGTTGTTTGTGTTGAGATTTTCTGTTTTGCATAAGATAGGCTAAATCTCAGTAAATGACAATAATAGGAATTAGTTCTTAGATTAGCTCCAGTTTGTTGGGAGGGAGTTAATGCATCCTAAATTTGAGTTGAGAGGATTTATGAGGCAGTTAGATCCTCTTTGCTATATAACAGGCAACCATTCGGATTGTTTGCTATGAGGGTGAGAGTTTTGTGAGGATTTCATTTTGTAATCTCCTGTTTGATTAATAAATTGCCGATGCCTATGTTTGGTGGACGTAGCCCAGATTGGTTGGGTGAACCACGTTAAAAGTTATGTGTTCTGTGCATGATTGATCTGCTGTGTATTTTTTGTTTAATTTAACTGAGCATCTGATCTCCAACAAGTGGTATCAGAGCAGTTGGAGGTGGAGCATGCTGAAGGTGGAGCGCAAAAGAGTGGAGCTGTGTATTACGTGCTTGGTGCCTGTTGTGCATAGAGGTCATTTCTTTGCTGCCTGGAGGTGCTGCCTGGAGGCGCTGCGTGGTGCCTCTGCGTGTGTAGAGAGCCATCCTGAACGGTGGAGCAAGGCTTCCATTGATTTCATCATGGAGCGCTAGCTACATTGAGAACTGATCTGGTATTGCTGGTGCGTTGATAATTGTTGCTTGTTCATTGCTATTCATCGCTGGTGCATGAGGATGACTGCATGCTGTTGCGTTGGAGCATGTGCTGGAGGTGGAGCACTGTGAACCGGTGCTGAATAGCTTGCTGCGTAGATTGGTTGCCTCCTAATATACCTGCGCACTGCTGTTCAATCGATTCCCATGCGTATTGCTGAGTTGCGCAACAGAAGAGTGGCACAAAACATTTTGCGTGGAGGTATGAAATTTGTTTTTTAAAAACTGTTCACACATTGGACCTGCGCTGAGTTAAATAAGATTTTATATGTTTGTATTCAACGATTTCGTCTCATATTAAGAGAAAATTGGTGCGTCGAAGAAATTGAAGAATTTACTATTGCGACATATGGTTGTATGATAAAGTAGAGGACTGTTGCGACATATGGTTGGGTGAATTTACTGTTGCGACATTGGACATGCGCTGAGTATGATAAAGTTTGACAAAAAATCAAAGGAAATTACGGAAGACGTAATTATTTTAATGCCATTAAACAAAAAGAGGAGTACGTACTTATTTTAATGCCATTAAACAAAAAGAGGAGTACGTAATTATTTTAAAGCCATTAAACAAAAAGAGGAGCTATAAGGGTTATGTAACATGATTTTCAAAATTAAAAGGCTTTAAAAGTGTAAGGGGGGCTTTAATATTGTTTTTTTTTTTTAAAGGCAAAGACAGAAAGGCATAGGCAGTTTGTTTTGCTAATTGCTGGTATTGAAACATTGGTTTGTTTTTTGGAGATTAATTTTTTTTTATTGATACAAATGGCGAAAACTCAAAGTGCCCAGTTTGAAATTGAGAAATTTAATGGCAAGAATAATTTTGAGATCTGGAAGGTGAAGATGCATGATTTGCTTGTCCAGCATGGCGTGGAAAAGGCATTGTTGGGCAAGTCCAAACATCCTTACAACATCACAGATAGTGAGTGGGCCGAGATGGATGAAAGAGCGATTAGTGCTATTCGACTGTGTCTAGTTGATGATGTCCTGTTTAATATTGTGTCGGAGACAACAGCTATTGGTTTGTGGTCGAAACTGGAGAAACTGTACATGACCAAATACTTAACCAATAGGATTCTCCTGAAGTGACAGTTGTACGATTTGCGAATGAAGGAAGGTACATCAATTACTGATCATTTAAATGCTTTTAATACTCTTCTTGTGCAATTACAAAGTATAGAAGTAAAAATTCCATCCGAGGATAAAGCTATTACTTTATTGTGCTCGTTGCCCGAGTCATGGGATCATTTTGTTACTTCAATAAGTCTTATTTCATCAGAAACTATTGAGTTTGATGATGTAGTTGCATCCTTATTATCGGAAGAAACAAGGAGGAAGTCCCATTCCGAAACCTCTACATTAGAAGCTATGATGGTTAGAGGTCGTTCGAAAGAAAGACGCCCCAGGAAGCCGAGCGACTCATGTTCAAAGTCAAAAGGGAAGAAGAGTAAGCTAAAGTGCTGGTTTTGTGGCAAATCAGGGCATTTAAAGAAGGACTGCTGGAAGCGACAGCAGCAAACTTCAAAAGCAGAGTCTTCGACAGAGAAGAAGGAGGCCAATACGACAGATACAGGTTCGGCATCTGGTTCAGGTATGAGTGATGAAGTATTATCAGTTAATGTGTCAAATCATGGTCAACATTGGTTGTTAGATTCCGGTGCTTCAAACCACATGTGTATCCATAAAGAATGGTTTAAGACATATAAATCAATTAATGATGGAGTTGTGTACATGGGTAATGATGTAACATGTAATATTGTGGGGATTGGGAGCATACAAATACAAATGTTTGATGGGACAACTAGAATATTAACTGATGTGAGGCATGTACCAGATTTAAGGAAAAAATTGATTTCATTAGGAGCACTTGATTCAAATGGATATAAAACTGTAATTCAAGGTGGAGTAATGAAAATTTACAAAGGCATTTTACTAGTTATGAAAGCTAAGAAAGTAGGAAATCTATTTTAGTTAGATGGAGGTACAGGGTCGGATTTTGTGTCTACTGTGTCTGAACATGACAGTAATTCCATTCACTTATGGCATCAAAGATTGGGGCATATGAGTGAGAGAGTGTTGAAAATTTTGGCTGATCGCAAGTTACTTCCAAATCTGAAGTCTGGAAAATTAGATTTCTATAAGCATTGTCTGTTTGGAAAACAAAAGTTTAAAATAGGCAAACATACTAGTAAAGGCATACTTGATTATATCCATTCAAATGTTTGGGGACCAGCCCCTACAACTTCATATGGTGGTTCGTCTTATTTTGTATCATTCATTGATGACTTTTCTAGGAAGGTTTGGGTCTACATGTTGAAAAGAAAGTCTGATGTTTTTTCAGTTTTTCAAGCAGTTTAGAGCATTGGTAGAA
>APFE031094254.1:94122-108420 GCA_000404065.3 Pinus taeda | reverse complement strand
ACTCTTGGGAGTTAAAATCATGAAGTCCACTGGATATTCCCAAGAATCTAGGGAGACAGGGATGTCTTCTAATACACCATCTGGTTTAATGATTGAGCAATCTGCCAATTGCAATAAAGTAGGTGTAAAGAGAAGATTGGGAAGTTTGAGCTGATCCATAGTCTGCCTACTCATAATGTTAATAGCAGCCCCTAAGTCAATGAAAGTATTTGGTATTTCTACCCCGTTGATATGTGTTTTGACAACTGGACTACCAGGGTCTACATACTTCTGCATGGTAACTTTTCCCATCATAATGTCTGCAAATTTTCCCACCAGGTGGATCCTTTTGGTATCTCTTGGTTTCCTTCCTGGTCTTTTAAGGCTCAACTCCTTTATTGTTTTCGCTAAGATTGGAATTTCTCTAATGGCTTGTAACAAGGGAATCTTGATACAGACATTTTTCAATTCATCTAGGAAATTATAGTCAGGCAACCAAATTTGTTTTTCCACTCCTTCGTCAATTTGTAATCTTTCTGGAAAAGGAGGTGTGGATAGAGATGTAGGTTGCTCAACTATAGGAGTTGTGGGGGGTACTTCTTTTTCTTTTCCTTTCTGAATATTTTGGTTTTGAAGAGATGCTTCAGAACCTTTATTGGCTATAAGAGAATCTTCCTCAGAAATGCTTTGTTTTTGAACATCTATGGAAGGTTTATCTAAAACTCTGCCTGATCTCAGTTGTACGTCATTAAGGGGAGCGATCATATAGGCAGGAAATTGAAATTGTAGACCTTCCATCATGAAAGCATTTTGAGCATTTTGAGGATTTTTATTATTGGGGTTCGGTAATGGTTGAGAAGGAAGTTGATTTGATTTTGTTGAAGCAAGAGTTGAGAATTTGAATTTTGTTGAGAGGATTGTTGTTGTTGTGGAAATGGCAATGATAATTGAGGATTTTGATTTGGAAATTGTGGGACTTGCTGATTTTGAAAAGATGGAGGATATTGGTAAAATTGAGAAAATATCCCATAAGGATTCTGCATACCTTGCATCCATGCTTGAAAAGCATTTTGAGGCTGGGACCAAGGTTGTTTCCAAGGATTCCAATTTGGTGGAGGTTAAACCCTTGATTTTGTTGCCCCTGCCAAGGTCTCCTTGCAACAAAACAGAGAGATTCAATGGTACTTGGATCCTCCTGAAAGACAGCTTTGAGACCAGGGATTGAAGGACAATCCTTGGTTTCATGGCTCTCTGAGCAGATCACACATGTCTCTACAACCTTTGCATCCAAGGGACATTGCCTTAGAGCATGTTTCTTTCTACATTTTGAGCAAAATATAGCTAAAGCTTCAGATTCTGTTTTTTGTTTGTTATGGATCTTAAGAGTGTCTAATTGCTCACTTAGACTTCCTAAGATGTCAGTTTTGAATTCATCAAGCATATTGCCTATCTCAGCCCTACCTACTGATCCGGTTGCAGACTTGTTTGCTCTAAGAAGAGAAGGATCTCTAGTCCCCTTTTGAGTTTTATTCTTTCCCCGTGAGACATGAACACATAGTTCTGCTATATCATGAAGTGGAAGTTGAGATATGTCTCCTTTTGCCATCATGTTCAAAATATCTATCCATTCATCTCTAATGGCTTTTAATAGGAGGGATTTTAAGGTTTCCTCATCCAAGTTGCTCATTTTTGCTCTTTTTAAATTATATTGGAATCTTTCAAGTAAATCCTCTAAATTTTCATCTTCTTTTTGTACCATCTTGAATACCTCATCCTTGTGATTGGTGGGCATACAATAGTCCAAATACCTATCCAGAAACGTTTGTTTCATATCATTCCAAGACCTAATGGATTGAGTGAGAAATCCCATGAACCATTTCAATGCTGCCCCTTTCAATGTTGAAGGGAACAGTTTGAGTTTTTGACCGTCTTCCATATAATCATAAGTTTGACATATGACCTCAAACTCAAATAGAAATGCCTCAGGGTCCTCATTTCTTGACCCATGAAAATTTGGGAGGACGGATGGCGAAATGTTTTTCATTGTGGCTCGGGAGTCGTCATCATCGACTATGGGAAATCCAAATGAATCATCTCCATCCCTATTTCCTCCAATGTTTCCTCTACCTCCTCCATTATTTCCTCCTCCTCCTCTACCTCTACCTCTACCTCCTCCTAGTCCAGTTTCTTTTTCTTCTGCCATGGTAGTTTCTTCAGAGCCCTTAGAGTTCTCTGGCTCCTCTACTAAGGGTGAATGAGGAAGAATTTCTCCTTCTTCTTTGGGTGATTCTATATCTTCAATTACAATTTGTCCCCTTGTGGAAGAAAAGAAAGAATCTCTTTCGGATTCAATAGGTGGTATGGGAGAGTCTACTACTGCCTCTTGGGTTCCAGGAATCCTAGAGCTGGGAGTATGAGTTGGAGATGATGAAGGTGTCTCTTACCTATTTCTTAAAGTAGATGGAGTTGTGAAAATCGAACTTCTAGCTCCAGCTAAAAATCTTCCCCTAGAATCTCTTTCTCTATGCATGTCATTTTTATAGTTTCTTTCAAGTTAGGGTAATAATTCTCTTTCTGATCTTCAAGGTCATTCTAGGTGCAAGAAGAGAGCATACTCAAGGAATTATTAAACCAATAACTTTCTCTTTTTTGATCCTCCAGTTCACTCTAAGTGCAAGAGGAGAGCATACTTTGAGAGGTTATTAATTTTCCTTTCTTGAAATTTTTTATTTTATCCTCTTTTTTTTTAAATTGGCTACCTAATTTTCACTTCCCCGGCAACGGCGCCAAAATGTTTGGTCAATTTAGTGTTTCTAAATTGATTTCATTAATTTTCAACCCGGGGCTCGTAAGCTGATGAAGTGAAGGTGTACTATATGTACTTAGGCAACCTCTTAAATATTTTTGTCTTTTGGGGGTGATGTTTGTGATCAATTTATCTTTCCTAAGATGGAATGAAGATTTTATAAACAGATGAGTGATAGTGTGTGTAAGGTGATTTCTAAATGAGTGAGTGTGTGTTGCTGGTGGTTTCTAACTACCTTCTAAATTTGCAAAGGAAAAGAAACTTGAAAGAAATAACTTGAAATGAAACTGAAAGCAAAATAGAAAAAACCACTTTATAATAGCACTAGTCACTACTGATGCTGCTGCAATAAAAAGATAAGAAAAACTACTTTAAAGACCAATTATAATGTTTAACTCTTCCTAACTCTCTGCTTCCAACGTATAGTATTATGTGAAACACGATTAAGAAGTAGTTAGAGAAAAGTCTAAAAAGTACTCAAAGCAAGCTATAATTTATTAGTATTCCGATCTCTTAAAGATGAACAGCTTATGATAAAGAGACCATCAATATGTTAGCATACAACTTGAGAAATTAAACTAGAAATTAACTAGGAAAACAGAGTAAAGGCAACAACTTATGAATATGACAACTGAAAATACTATTAGAGATAAAGCAAATACACAAAGACACACAATCCTGGGCTAACACCTGCAAAAGACAGTCCTCATCAGTTTAAAGTAAATGCTGGAAATGAAATGACAGTGAAATTAAATCAAATATATACATGTGTTAAAGAAAAGGAAAATTGTTGAATTCAAAAAAAGAAAATAGCAAGAACATAAAAGTAAATTACTGTACAAAGGCTGTTATGAACGGGGGCCCTCCATCCACAAAGCCCAAAGAAAAATCATCTACTTAAAGGAGTCAAGCAGCAGTCTTCTATTAATTCATAATGCAGAAATTATAGTCAAAAAGTGCTGAAACATCAGCTTCAAAACAGAGTTTCTGTGCTCACTAAAAGCGTAGCAATTACATAAACGAAACAACTAAAGACTAATCCTTAAGCGTGCGCAGACGCTGGATTTTATAAGCAAGTAAACAACTGCCTACTGCGTAAAACATGAAACTGAAAATTAACTGACAGCATGCTAATTAAATGGTTCAGCAGCACATCAATAGGTCCGTGGGTGATCTGGAAGGTACGGTCTTCATGGAGGTTGAATCCAAGGTTGGATCCTATCTCCCATAAGCTGCGTAGAGTGGAGGAGTTGCCATCTAGAGTGACGTAACCTTTCAGCTCACGCAGCACCGTTTGAGCTGGCTTTGTTGACCGAAGTTGGATCCTCGTTGACTGGAGGTATGCGTGGCGTTGCTGGCCAAGCCAATAGCACAGGAACCTTCAACACCTTCATGCCCACGTGCCCATGTGATTCGTTTCTCAAAATGACACATGGAACATGGAGATCAATGAAAAGGCTGTGGAATTGCTGAATGGCTGCGGAATTGCCAGACAGCTGCGAAAACTCTGTGCATATGTCAAAAATCTAGACAAACAGTCAAACATTTAGCAAAGTCAACCAATCATGCTTAAAGACATCAAATGTAATGATCTAGGTAAGTTTATGAGGAAAATGGGGCAAAAGAGAGGGATAAGTGAGGAAAAGCTGTAGGTAATGACGGATAAATAGGTGCAAGTTAGAGGCTCTACAGTACTCCACAAATATCTTAATAGGTTTGTGATGATATTCATAGATGATATTTTATTATATTCTAGAAATGAAGAAGAACACAACAAACATCTAAAATCAGTATTACAAACTCTATGAAAACATCAGATATATGCTAAAATCAACAAATGTGATTTTTACAAAGACAAAATATAGTATTTGGGTCACGTTGTTTCGAAGGAGGGATTGTCTATTGATCCTGAAAAGTTTAGGGCTATTATTAGTTTGCCCATATCTAAGGATGTGTTAGAATTTCACTCCTTTATCGGAATCACATGATATGCTCGAAGATTTATAGAAGGCTTCTCAAATTTGGCTTATCCCATTACTTCTTTACAAAAGAAAGGAACGAAATTTGAATGGAAAACCAAATGGCAGGAAATTTTTGACAAGTTAAAAGAACTTCTAAAAGTAGCTTTACTAAATATTGCAGACGCAAATAAGGAATGTAGTTTTTGTATTGATTCCTCTTTGGAAGGCCTTGGGGGAGTTTTGACGTAGGAAAATGTTGTACTAGCCTATGAATATACAAAACTAAAAACACACTGGAAGAATTATGATGTATATGATATGGAATTGGTGGTATTGATACATGCTCTTAAGATGTAGAGACACTATTTGTTAGGAAACAAGTTACTTTGGTGACAGATCACATTAGCCTGAAATATTTTCTCAGCCAACTTGATCTAAATTTTAGTGAGTTTGAATTTGATATTAAACGCATAAAAGGTAAATAAAATAAAATAGAAAATGACTTACGAATACATTCAAATGTGTTATTGGGATTATATTTGAGTAGTGTTAGTACAAATTTTGTAGATAATATTAAAAATTCAATAAAACAAGATCCTAAATATCTGGAAATTCAATAGAAATGACAACAAACGGAAATTCTAGGATATGTTGAAAATTTTGGAAAGTTGCTAACCTAGATAAATAGATTGTATATTCCTAATGTGATCAAAATTTAAAGAGGACCACCACAAATTGCGTATATAACCATAACCAAAGAGAAACAATAGAAATAAATTTTCATTTCATTAATATCAAAGAACTGAAATATGTTAAGATAGTGAATGTAAATAAAGTAGCTAGGGCGATGGTAGCTTATCTTCGAGAAAATATGTAGCATCTAATTGCCTCTAAATTGTGTTATAATGAGGCTTGAAGACCTATTTATTATTGAGAACCAATGGAATACCCAAAAACATCCAAAAACCTAACCCTAGGAGATGAAATGCCAAACTATGGGCCTTGTTGGGGTAAATTGGTACATCAACTTCCGAGGGTCTTAACTTTGGCATATGGTCTCTGTTTGATGCACACAGTACCTCATTAAAAAGATATATCTGAAGACTACAACTGCTAACAACAAATATTGAGTTAAAATGGTAATTTCCCAAAAAATCATCGGTTAGGGCCTCAAAAGGGCTCCAGAAATTCAGTACCCAAAAAATAACCAAAAATTGTAAATTGTGCTACAATAGGGAAAATGAAAAACTAAAAGAATAATGGTGGGGGTCCAAGTTGAATAGCCAAGTGGCAATCAAAATCCACCCAGATCATTCCTCCCCTTGACCAAGAAATTCTACCCATTTCGTTGAGTTCCTCCATGAGATGAGGAAAGTTTTGCTGAACTTGGTCCTTGGTGAGCCAGTTGCCCTGGTAAAGGAGTTGGCCTACCTTGAAAACATGATATAGTTGGGTCCTTTTTCTCCAGGTGTTCTTTATCTGTGTGCCAATGATTTGATCAGCTGTGGCTTGTTCCATGCAGTATATGTTTAATGATGTTCGTCTCAATTGTTCTGCAATGTCGGATGTGTCCGACAATGGTGGAAAGTAGGGACGAAAGCAGTCCACATTGAGCAGTTGGTGTAGAACAAGGAATAGTGGAATACTGAGTTTGAAGGCATTGTCCCCTACTGCCTTGGTGATGGTGTATGGCCCATATTGGATTGGGTGAAGCTTGCGATGGGGCCCAGTGAGGCACTACTTCAGCAAATGTAGCCAAACTTTGTTGCCCACCTAGAACTTCTATGGCACTCAATGCTCATTATTGATGACCATCATCATTGGGTAACTTTATGGACCTTGATACACCTCAAAGATTATTTAAATAAAATCTTCTCATAATTCCTTACATATTTTGATTATATTTTGCTTAATGATATGAGTAAAAGTGAGATCTTATGTCTAGTGGACTAATGTGCATTGATTGGAGGTTTTGAGAGAAAATCATGACAAATTTGATAATTAAGGGCAGAAACTCGAATGAGACAAGGAGGAGAATCGTAGGAGATAGATCCTCCTCATTTAATCCTCACTCATTCAAATATTCCTCCATCAAATCACACTAGCTCAGAGTTGGAAGCAACCAAGTCATGAATATGAAAAGGTAGTCAAGCCAATGATAGTTAAAGAGCCAGTTAATCTTGAGTTTGGGAGCTGAGCCTCCTTATATTTAAGGAAGTTGTTCGAGACTTCACTTGTATAAATAAAGAGGCCTAGTGCCTCATTAGGATTCAGATTTTTTATGTAAAAGCACTAGGCATTTTCAAGTTCAAGGCTTGTGCAAGACATTCTTATTTAATTTTCTAATATGATAATGAGAATGAGCATTTCTTTGACACAAAACTGACTTGAATCAGAGGGTCGAAAATCTTGGGTTAGGGCCCAACCCTATCTGCAAAGTATCCTCTTCTTGTATTTATATTATTAGTTGATTCCATATATTAATGGCTGAATTGTTCTTAGCATTATTTCATTGCAAGTAGTTGTGGATTTGATTAGTTTGCTTCCATTTGTGCATTGTTTTAGCAGTAGCTTAGGAAGATAAAGGAATATAAATTTTTTTATAGTAGGTATATTTGGCCTCACTCCTCCCTTTCGGGACCATGGTTTGAGGAAAGAATTCCTGTGTAGCCCCAAAAAGGTAGAATTTTGATTTCTTATGTAATTTACAGCTTTCTACTACTTAGGCCAGCATTTTATTAGTTTTCAATAATAGGATTCTATTTTCATTTCTGATGTCTTCAACCTTGTATTAGATCTCATAGTGTTTCACATTATTTTCCAAGTTTTTCCATGCATGAAATAGGTGACTAGATAGTGAAAGTCTATTTCCTTAATTGATTTACAATCTTTCTCATTTGACATTATTTATGGATAAATGCCAGTGATTGATGTATTGCAGGGGGATTTCATTACCAGAAACCCCATCCTAACCTCGTCCATCCACGATTATCTCTTTTTCCACTAAGTCCCTCACAAAATTCATCATTCCATAAGAACACTTCTCCATGTTTGTTGAGCAAATCCAACCATCTCACAAATCTATTTTGAGTTCTCAAGAATCCCTGGCCACTCCCTAACTTTATTTCTCCCATCATTCACCTTCCCTAATCCCTACACCACCTTCCAAATCACTCTTATTGCTCTTGGTCGAATCTTGTAGGAATATAAGGGATCCTGTAGGAGGCATTAGGACATCCTGTAGAGGGGCCTGTAGTGGCCTATTTTGAGGCCAAATTATGGAAAAAACACTTAGGAATATAGGAGAAGACCCCTACTTTCCTAGCAAGCCATATGACCATCAACAATCATCCCTAATCCACCTGCCATATCACCAAGAGGATTTAGCATTCACATTTCCACACAATAAAATACAGAAAGGAAAAAGAGAGTTATTGTGTTCATTTACGTGCACAACGGTAGAGTATTTGGTTATTTCATATTGCATGCCTAGGACAATAGGATTATACACATGTTAACTTAGAATTCTCTTGAAGCAAATCCTCTTAGAAATAGTTAAATGAATGATGTATTTAAGCATTTGATCTTAGGTTTTCCTTACTACAGTAGACAAGATTTTAGTTAGTGTAAATTTCCATTTTCCTCACTGGTAATCAAGCTTCTTTTGAATCAATAGAAGGTTGGTTTAAGAAACCATAGTGGTCCATCACCAGCTTAGCAGTGACAAAGAGCAGACCCATCACGTCTGTTTGTGTATACAACACTGTCACCTCCAAGTTTGTACAAACCCCTGGTTGATAAAATAAAGTTGGTAGATCCACGAGTTGCAGTGTTCTTGCTACAATACTAGTGCTCATCACTTTTTGGCGTCACTAGCAGGAAGGTATCTGAGTAAGATGTGATTTTTGCTTTCTTTATTCCATTTCCTATCTCTAACATTCTATTATTAGCTTCATTTCTGAAAATTAATTGATGAGCCTCGTAAATGGGTAATTATATGGGTTCATTTTACCTCCTGACCTAGTCAAATCAACCATTCTCTTAGCTTATTGTATGAGTTTCTGATTATATTTATGCTTATGGGGTGAGTTGAGTTAGTTATGATGCCATGTGGTTTGACATGTGTATAATGCAGATTATTGTTGAATTTCGAGGTCAAAGTCAAGGATCTAGTGTACAAATGGCAACAATAACTCAGAATGGACAAAGGAGAGGAGTTATAGGAGGGAATCCCCCTCATTTATTAGTCTTCACTTCGAATTCCCCTTCATTTAGCTTGAAGTACAAGCAGTCGAATCATGCACTAGAAGGTAGCTAAGCAAGTGGAGGATGACTGATGATTATCTCAAGTTTTGGGAGCCAAGCCTCCCTGATTTTAAGGATGTTGCTGGTAGCTTCATTCGTATAAGTAGAGAGGCCTAGGACCTCACTAGGGTAAGATTTGTATTGGATTTTTTCTTATGTAAACTCTGCTCCAACTTTGAGCTTATTATTTTGTGACAGCTTCATGTAATCTTGTTATTGTTTTGATAATAAAGATGGAATCATTTTTTAGATAGCACTGAGTTACCTCAAAGGGCTGAAAATCTTGGGTTAGGGCCCAATCCAAGTAGCCAAGCTCCTCTTTACTTGTATTTGTATGTTTTATTTTAGTTTGTAGATTAGGTTATTATTAGATGTATTTCTTCTATGGTTAAGAATAGATTGCTTTTGATGATTCAGTAGTTTGCTTCCATTTGTGCTTTCTATAGCAGGTTAAACAGTGATCAACAAGGACTCAAAAGGCTAGCAAAAATTCCTTGGCCTCTCTTCCTCCCTTTGGGACCATCAGTTGAGGCAAAGACCCTCTTGGTGCCCCAAAAATACAGTTTTCCCCATTCATAGGACTTCTAGTGTTTGTAGCTTTTTAGTAGGTTAATAGTCCAGATTTTCTCTGCTTTAGAACTTCTTCAACATGCTCACTTCTTGATTTGCAGTAGTCTCCTTTCATGCTTTCCTTTCTCGCAGCATTTCTTAGGATTTCCTTTCATAGATCATAGTTTACACTAGTTTGATGCAAAAGTTTGTTTTTCTAGATGTACTCATTTCATTGCTTGTTTGATCTTATTGGTCGGCTGTGAATTCCTTTGCAGCAGATATCTTCTAACAATAGGCTAGCCTATCAGCCATCCCATCCTCCATCTGATCCATGCCCTACAGGCCGCCCAAACCTCACCTCAATTTTGCCTTGGTTTCCTGCATTATCCATAGAACTTCTTCCTCTCTCCTTGAGGAAACCCAATAGTCTTCCTCTCTCCTGGCGATTCTTGGTAGACCCTACGAACCCTAACACCTCATTCTAACCTTCATACACCTTTTACACCCACTCTCACACCCTCAAAATAGTGAAAATTGCTCTCGGTCTTCTCTTGTAGGCCTCTTGTAGTTGCCCTGTTTTCCTCTTGTAGATTTCTTGTGTCCTCTTGTAGATTCTCCTGTAGGCTTTATTTTGAAGGCCGAGTGTGGGAAAAACCTCCAAAAGGCCACCTGTGACCTCCTAGGACCCATCCACATCATCCTACATCCTCTCAAGTTCCAAATCCATCCTCCAAATCCACATATTCGTTTCACACAGATTAAATTACATGCATGTCAAATTGACATAAAAATACATAAAAACCAAAAAAGATGTTTTTTGCTTATTTACTTCCAGAAATCACTTAGTTAGATGTTGTTTACTTCCTTGAGTATGTAATGGCATTCCTTTCATGGTTTGCATAGTGCTTTCTACAAAATTAGAATTAGTTGGTTAATTAGGGTTTACTAGGTTTGCTTTACATTTTAGTCTTTCTCCTTTCTGCAGTTAGAGTAGCATATGTGGAGTAATCTTTCTCTCCTTTCATCACATATAGAGCTTCTTATGGAATCCATATAAGTTGGCTTGAGCACCTAGTGATCATGTTCCAGTTGACCAAGTGATAACCTGCAGTAAGAACTAGTACTTGTGCATACAACACCAACGCTTCCAAGTTTGTTTTGAACTACCGAGTTGATAAGAGTAAAGTAGGTAGCCCAGGAGTTGCAGCATTATTGCTGAAATACTAGTGCTCACCACTTTCTGGTGCCGTTGCTAAGGTAGCATCAGAGTATTCTGTGATTACTGCTTTCTTTTATTTTCTATTACAACATTCTGCTAATAGTTTATTTCAACAGAAGTAGACTAGTCCTTTCCTTTCCTTCAATTCTACATTTCCTTGCTTTCCTTTTCAATTCTGCAAATTTCATTTCAGCAAGAGTATACTAGTCATTCCTTTTCCTTCAGTTCTACATTTCCTTTCTTTCCTCTTCAATTCTGTAAATTTCATTTCAGCAAGTTCATTTCAGTTAGTTGCAATTTGTTTTGTTCAATCAATTTCATTTTTGTAGGTAGTGTGAGTGTGGGGAAAAAGAAACAAAAACCAACCAAAAAGATTTCCTTTTATGCCTCGTAGGAATAGAGATAACTCAAGAAAAAAATTTCCCAACACCCCCACTACTTCACACTGCCAACCTTCTCTCTTCTTCGGTAGCTGCGATCAAGAAGAACCCTTAGGTGAATAACAAGACATATTTGAAGAACCTGTAGGGGAAGAAGAAGAAGAAAACATTCCTTTGGAGCCAATAGCTGAAAACATAAATGCTAGAGGGAATGGAGAGAGAATAGAGGGTATCTTTCCCATTCAAGAGACCAATGGGGACACCACAATGAAGAATATAGGCCCTTCTGCCCTACCTCATTTCCATGGTCTGACTACAGAAGATGCTGACACCTTCTTGTTTTAGTTTGTTGCCATCTGTCCAACTTATGACTATGAAGAAGATGAGAAAAAGTTGAAACTATTCCATTCTACTATCAAGGATGCAGCACTGTGCTGGTTCATGGGATTACCAGGCAATAGCATGAGAACTTTGTCTTAGATGCAGCAAGCCTTTAACAATAGGTATCGAGACTATCGTAGGTCAAAAAATACTAAAGAATAAATTTTTTGAATGACCAAAGGAAGTGATGAGTCCCTGTAGGACTATGAAGAGAGTTTCTAGCTCAGTTACAAAAGGGCTAGGTGTACACTTTACCCTGAGTCTCTAAAGTTGGTCCTGCTTCAGGGAATTTGGGAAGATCTTTTAGACACCCTCCATCTACTGGCCGAGGGAGACATCTACCAACTATCCTATGAGTACGTAAAGACTGTTTTTAGAAACCATTCTAGAGCAACCAAAAATAAAGGCAGGGGGAGTCAACCCATAGCCAGTACCTCTTCCTCTAACTCATCTGTTAAAGGAGAAATTGGAAACATGTTAGAAGACTTCAAGAGTGAAATGCTACAGACTCTTGCCGTGCAAATGAATACCTTACATATCAAAAGGAAACAAGAGGAAGTAGAGAGGGCTTTGGCCATGTTTTGCCCTAGATGCACTAGAAGGCATCCTAGGAATGAATGCCCATTGAACTCTAAAGAGGTTTGTTCAGTCTGTGAAGAAAATCATTCTAAAACCAAGTGCCCTTCCTTACCTGGACTTAAAGTTGTATATCAAGGGGTCGAGGGAGTTACGGAGCAGCTCTATTACATAAACCAAATGAGGCCACAAGGACCTAGACAATACTAGCAGGGGATGCAAGGGACATCTCAAGCATACTACAGCCCCAACCAGGCCACTTCCATACCTTCTTGGGGCCCTCTTGCTCACCCTTCCTGGTTCACTCCTCCTCATTGGTCCTTCACATCTCAATATCATGCCCAACCAACTACTCATTCATTTCAATCCTATGCTCAGCCACATCCTCAGTGGAATGCACCTCATCAGGGGTGGAGGCCCCAATACAACTCTCTTCCCACTCTTTTTCCTCCACCACCTACCCATCCACAACTATTACCACCTGCTCCACCAAAGCAACCCCAAATGCCTACCCAACCAAATCTGAACCCGAACAATAGACAGGCTTAGCAAGTGTATAGTGGGGAACCATCATGCCCAACATATGTTGTGCATATTCAGGAAATTAACTTGCAATCTGGGAAAGTTCTCCTAGATAGCTAGCCTCCACCCAGGGAGGTTGAGGAAGATAAAGAGGAAAGTGAACATAAAGCAATTCCACCCTTTCCCAAGAGACCATCCATGACAGTCCAACCTACCCCAGAAGAAACTGAACTCCTAGGAGAATTGAAACATTTATGTGCGAAGATACCACTTCTCCAGGCCATAAAGTATGTGCCTATCTACAATAGGATGAGTAAAGAGAAGTGATTTAGGCATCCATGAAGCTGTAAGAGAGATGCCCCAACCATCAATGTCATAGGGTGACTTCCCAAACTGATGTTAGGCTAGGTAATCTGTCCAAAATATATAGACCTTAGAAGCCCAGTAGTTGATGTCCACATTAATGGCACCATGATCCCACATACCTTGATTGATATGGTTGCTGCCATTAATGTGATGACAAAGGACACAATGCTCAAACTTAACCTCCAAGGCTCCTTGAGGAAGACCATGACCGTGCTAGACCTAGCAGACTGCTCCACTGTGACCCCTGAGGGGATTGTGGAAGATGTGATGGTCTCCATTGATTCTTGGGAGTACCCTACTGATTTCTTAGTTCTCCGGCCAAAGGCAAAGCTCAGTGGGTATCCTCTCATTCTGGGAAGACCCTAGTTGGCTACCATTGATGCCTACATCAGCTATCGAGCTAGGAACATGACCATAAACAATGGGTACATGTCCAAGCAGTTAATCCTATATCCTCCTTCCCAACCCTTGCTAGAACATGATCTACCTCTCTAGTTGGACGAAGAAGATGAAGATGAAGTCTATTCTGCACCACCTTGTGCATTAAAAATCACCATGGGGGGAAAACAGCAAGATGAAGATGATAGGATTGAAAATCTCATTCAGAATTGACCTCCCAATGTATCACCATTAGAGGACATAGTAAGAGAAACACAAAACAACCCTTCAACTAATCTCTATGCAGTCAACTCCACTTCTCTCTGTGTTAAGAATATAGAGTTCAGCCGAGAAAGAACCTTGAAAATCAATCCATCCCTCTCCATATCCCAGGAAAAGGAACTGTGTAGCCTACTGAGAAAGAATCTATATGCCTTCACCTGAAGTTATAACGAGATGAAGGGAGTGCACCCTTCAGTATGAACTCATCCTATATACATCAAGGAGGATTGCAAGCCAGCCAAGTAGCCTCAAAGCAAGATGAATCCATGATCCAGATTTAAATAGGAACGCAATAGATTACAGAGACAACCATAAATATAGAGATGTGATAACCATAAACAAAGAGATGCAGCGGAAATAATACTTCATTTCATTAATGGAAAATACTGAAATATGCTTACAACCAGAAATGGAAATAAATCAGCTAGGGCGATGGTAGCTTATCTCTGAGAAGAGATGTGCAGCTACATGCCTCTGATCTGTTCCGAACTGTGTTACAATGAGGCTCAAAGGCCTATTTATTGTTGAGAAACAATGGAAAACCCTTCACATTCCAAAACCTAACCCTAGGAGATGAAACGCCAAACTGTG